>KK116602.1:334694-358623 GCA_000611955.2 Stegodyphus mimosarum
CTAGAAGCCATAAATCTGAGATTATATTTCTAACAAGAACTCTAAGAATAAAATCTATTCATAGTTAAGAATAAAACTAATTCGTAAGATAAAGCATATAGCTCACATAATTCGTATATTCCCTTAAGCATATTCTTTCATCTGAGTTTTTTTTTTCTATCAGTAATTCTTTTCCTGAGAAAACTGCCTCGGGAAAGAATTTTCTTTTCAACTGGTTAACTGCTACACCAGAATATTGTATTACACTGTCAATGTTAAAGGCTAGAAACTTAGGTAAATTTAGGTTCGTCTTTGATTGCCTCATCTAATGGTCTAGGGACTACATGCACTAATGGGAAAGAGCAGATTAGTAGTAAAAGCTTTAAGCCAAACATCCGAATCTTTTAAATTTGTTTCAAAACGTAAAAGGTTTTCGTAGTAAACAAGTCTTTAATTTAGTTAGATTCTAAAATATTTGAAATGTCTATATTTACAGTTTAAGATATATAGTTTTAAATTAAAATATTAGAAACTACAAAGAGGATAGTTATTTATGCATAAATAAAACAGAATAGTGAAGACACAGTTTAATGATGACACAGTGTTTATCTTGTGGTTTTTGATTGGAGACTGACAATCCTAATAACGCTGACGGCAGTAATTTTTATATGTAAGTGCAATAGTGAAGCTAGTGTTATTCAGTTGAAATATAAAGCATTTGATTATGAAAAGAAATGTCAAATACATAATATTTATTTACACGAATTTTAAAAAAGGAATAGTTTATTGATTTATATAATCTATTGTTGCGCTCTAAGCGTTCGTGGATATGGAATAATTGATGGTAACACTTGATGAAGATTCAAAACGCAATTTATTCGCCAGTATTACGCAAGAGAGTTCCAAAAACACGTTTACATCATTAAATAACTACAATAAACACGCTGAAACAATCAGCAACACAACCTCCGGGATATAATGAAGACGGTTTCACGGCAAAGCACTAAATTACAGCTCCGGACGCGGTCGATAGCTCTCAGGCTAATCTCTGAACTCAAGACCGTACTACTACACTACTTAATTCAAGACACTAACTCTCTCCGTGTACAGACAGGGTATATATAGCTTTTAACCTACCTTCGAGAACATTCCCGAGGAAAACCGCCAAGAATGCATTCTAAAATGTTCTTGCTCCGTTTTTGGCATATCGCCAATTTTGTCACCAAATGGGGGAGTTCGCACCAAATCTGGCAACCATGTCATTCCCTGTGTTTTTCTGGCAACCATAAACCCGCTTTGAGGGAAAGCTATCTTACTGCAGTTGGGCGTTATAAACTAGATTTCAAGCCTGCATTCAAGCAAAGTAAGCACTCAGACTCGTATTTTCTAATAATACGTGTATTTTTTTTCATTGAGAAAAATATCCGGATTGCTCATTTTTCAAAGATTAGCTGCTGATACTTGAGTCAAAACATGCTAACTAAGATAATCAATTAAATGATACAAACATAAACAACTAAAATGATGTTTCTGTTACTTGAACTGAATACTTGAAAAACTATCGTTATTATTTGAAGCAACTATGTAGACATTGCATGAAAGTGTTGATTGTCCTAAATAATTTGCTGTGTGACAAAATTTTATGAAGAAAATCTATTAGTAATCACCAATTCTATTTTCGCGCTGCCACGGCATTTTGTTCAAAAACTTCGCAAAAACTTACATTTTCTGTTAAAGCAAGGCAAATATCCATAATATTTTTTAAAAAATTATTTTTCAGAATGAGGGTTAACTTTGTTTGTGCAAGGAGTTGGTAGAAAATATATTATTTAAATTAAAACATGATATTTTATATGCGCATCGCGGTGGGTAGAATCATGAATTTCCTGAAGTTCAAATTTTTAAAAATTCTTAAATCCTTTTTGTAAGAATAAGGTTAAGGAAATAAGATAAATAAGGGTACAAATAAGGATACAAAAGAATAAAAATAATAAGCACACAAATGAACAAAACATTTTATTATTATTGAAAGTTTTCTTCTTTAAAATCAAAGCAAGATTCGAAATCAGAGATCAGCCTTTAATAGAAAGAGAATTTAAGAAAACCGTTTCTAAAAATGTATCCACTTTGTTAGAAAGATGTTAAAGAAATTTGTTTAAAGAAACGTGCGAATAGAACACTTAAAACATCTGGTTCCTTTTCTGAATATGATTTGATAATAAATAGTGATCATAAATTTAAATTTATTTGCCTCTTTAGAACTTTTAAATCTAAGTAAGTGCAAAAGCTGGGAGGATTTTACAAAATTAACGTAGAAAAAGCACGGTTTACCGAACTTTCTCCAGAAAATTAAAAACATACCCGTCAAGGCCGTTACGAGGTAATATTGAAAAAGTCGTGTTCTTTTTTAATGAGATTTTTTATTGGATAACAATAAATCTAATCCCTCCAACCTGCTTAGTTTTGAACTAAACTGTTTAACGCTTTTTAAGTTCTAATGATTCGATAGACAAGTTACGAGGTTTCAAATAAAGAACGTTTCAAAAGATTCGTGAGAGTTGAAAGCCTTTTCCCAATAGTACACTTGAAGAGATTTTACGTTTGATAAATCTTTCTGATAAAGAATTCTGATAATCAGTTATCAGATGTAATGTTAAGACTTTAAAGTATTCAACAAATCCGAATTCTTATTTTCTGATAGCTAAAGCCTCTAATTTTTAATTATTTTACCCCAGACCAGCTACGTATTCTTATATAAATGTAAGATACTTTTGCTAAATTGAGAATTTTGACAGTCAAAACATGATATAGCTTTGTAGATGTTCCCTTCTAAGGCACCAAAGGTCACCGCAGATAAATGGGAAATGTCTGTCAGGAAAGGATGATATAAGGCTCTCTTGTTTGTTGTCTTCGGGGACCACAGCAGTTCACTTCGCCAAAAAATAACAAGACAAACTAAACAAATCAAAGCGGTAACACACACGGCACATAAACAACAACAGCAATAAAAAAAGAAATGTACAAAATTGATTGTTTTTAATTCTGAACTTTTAGTCGTGCTGAGAAGGTAGAATTCCAAAAACGATACTTCTTGCCTTCCTAAATTACAAGAAGAAAGATTTTGTTTTTATTTATCCTTTTAGTTTCGGATACTTAATCCATAGGTTTTGTACCGAGAAATAAAATGGATTTTCAGGTAAGAAAAAGAGTATAAAGGAGCTGACTCCACAAAAAGTTTAAGCCAGGTTTATTTGAAGAAAGCTAAAAGCAAATAATTTGTTACTTTGCTGGGGAGTGCGGTTTTTTTAAAGGAAAATATTTTAGATTTAATTAACATTACATGTTTTGAATTTTCAAAGAAGAAAAGTAGCAGCGCATAAATTTGATATTAGGGAAATGAAAAGCCTCACAAGTCATAAATTAAAGCCTGTGTTACTCACGATGTTAATATGGGGACCAGCATACAGTGGCAGTAATTTGTAATTAACAAAGAATTTAATATTATAATAAATTTCATTAAAAAGGTTGTAAAGTTTATCCTAAGTTTATTAACAGTATTATTAAGTTTTATATCTTTCCTATCTTATTCTAATTTCAGCTTACAATTTCCTGCCACAATGTAAATTCAGAAATGCAGTTAATGCAAAGAAAAGACTACTATTTAAGTCGTGACTTCACCAACTTCAAGGGAGAGAGTCCTGACTAGCGCGCGTTTGCCTTTTGGCTACGTCTGTCTTAGCTGTTACTACTCTCGGCTATACCTTAGGCCCTTGCTTGGCTTCGCCGATTTAATTAATACTTAGGGGCCAACTAGTTAGATTCTGATAGCTTCGGCTATACTTTTTAAATAGCTTAGTTAAGCTAGTTTTAGTTTAACTTATTATTATCTTAAGTTCTAGCCCGAGTGGAGGCTTTGTGTAAAGTTCCAAGAAGGAACTGATTGTAAATATATTGAAAAGTAAAGGGTTTTAAACCCGCCTGAAATCTTTCACACACTTAAGAGTTTATTCGCTTGTTAGTGTTCGTGGGGTTCTAAGTTAGAACTTTAGATTTAAATCTTAAAACCACACAAGGTACCAATTTAATTTAAGTGAGGTTGGGTATAGCTGACACTTTTAACGGTACCTTGAATGACCTAACATCTTGTAAATGGTAGTAGTAACTACAACATTATTATTACAAAACACGTCATTTTATGCAAGCTCAATGTGTTGCTTGCTTTATTATGTCTCGCAGGGAAATGTGACTTTCATTCAGTTAAACGTAATTTTTATACATTAACTCAGACCTGCTTTATGTCAATAAATACCCAATTTATTATAATATAAAATAGAAATATGAAATTTTGGGCAATATATTTTATGCTTAATTCAACGACGCTTCCGACACCCATTAATTTAATTATTTGTACAGTTAAACACAGTTTACACATCACTCACACTAAGTAATGAAATAGATACGTTAAATTAAATCCTATTTTTAAATAGGTTCGACAATAACATAATTCTACGATATTTATTTGAATAATGCATAGCTAAACTAGGTATTCTTCTTTAAGAACTGATATAAGTTATTTTAAGTACATGGTAACTTCTTAAAATTACTTATGAAAAACTTATATGAAAGTATTCAATATATGGAAGTACTGATGTAGATACACTGAGACGTAAAAACGCAGAAAATACTGATGTCAAAGCACTTAGATGGTATATTGAAGAGGAAGAATTCTGATTGCGTAGAATGTTAAATCCCTAATGACTACGAAACTTGGCAGTCGAGGTGGATTAAATTCCATTTGTTTAAGCTGGCATTTGTGGCCACACTCCAAAATATGAAAGACAGGCACTAATAAAATTACTTACTTGACAATACACCTTTTAATTCCTAAATTTAATTTAAACATAACCCCTTTTAAAATATCTGTGCTGCGCAATTTTGCATTATTTATTTTTAATTACATAAGCATGTAATTAACCTCGGACTGCTTCAACTGTTGTAACAATGGGATTTACGTATGCAAAATTATGAGGAACGTATAGAACGCTTAGCGTTGTACCGATGAAGAAGATATGCGCTAAAAAATTCGTCGTTCAGAAATAAAAATTATATTTTAATCACCTAGCTATTAAAAAATTATTAGTGTCTTCTCTATTAAATTCTCTCTACGTACCACTAAATTGCGATGCCTGTCTAAAAGTTATCCGAACTTTGGCTGGTAAAAATATATTACTTATATGACGGGACTGGGACTTTAATCCTCTTCAAAATAGGCCCCTTATGCTTTTAACATACATTTAACCCACCGTTCTTTCCAGTGCTGAAAATGCTTCTGGAAGGGTTCTTTTTGAACAGGCCGAACAGGCTCGGCCGCCGCACTGCATTGTCAATTCTCTACTCTGAAAATGGGATACTTTCAATGTTATCTTCAGTTATTATTTTAACTACGAAACATCACTTTATAAGGTCTAGCCTTTTTAGGAAACATAAACTGCGTTAGATCTTAATAATAAACTTGGAGAATTCTCGCACAGCCGTGAAATCATACCAGTGCAGAAGGAAGGCGGAAATAACCCTTTATTAAATCTAAGTAAGAATAGAAGGGCACGTACTTCGTGTTTTGCAATAACACCGACTACTTGGGTTAGAACTTAAATATTATTATACAAATCAATTCTGGTCTATATAGAGTAGTTCTGGATTAACACGTTAAAGTATGGCTAACTTAGATTCACTCATAAACCTAACAGTCGCGACGATTATTTGAAATGGTCAAAGTTCGTAACAGCAGGGTCAGTAACGAAATGTGCGCTGGCTAGCCAAAACACGCTCTGAATAAACTCAGAGATTCACTCGTTTAAATATTTACTTCACTTTACTTAAATTTTACATCCTGGCAAGGAAATGCGAGGGTAAGTTAAGAGATTCGGGAAAGGTATCAAACTTAAAATAATTTGTTATGCAAAATAAGGGAAACCCTACAACTTTAGACTTCAAAACAAGCATGTACTTTATTGTAATGCTCTGACAACTGAATCCTTAGCCCCTTTTCTTCAAGAGTTCCTTCTGCATATTCTCTGATAAATTATTCATTCCTCTGGTTAATCATATTATCCAATAATTTGCGTTTACCAGTGACAGAGTAGGTAAGACCGCAAGCAATAGCAGTTGGACACAGATACAGATCCTGTCAAATGGGCTGGCTGCATGGACGTTTTTTATGATTTTTGCATGTGTAACATGAATACAAGATCAATTTTCGTAGAGATGTCCTTCATGAAAGTATCCATTTCCTTAGGTACATATACCCAACGCGCTTTACAAAATCAAACAATCCAGTCTAATCCTGCAATATTATGCCTGCTGCTTCTGTCCACCGAACGCCTATTGGTACTCATTAAGCTAAATGATTAAGTGGATCATTTACTAGATGAACTATAAATAAGCTAGTCATGTGCTTAAAAATATGTGAGGAACCATGCTGATATTCGGGCTACATTATTTATATTTTTCTGACCAAATTAAAATTTTAAAACTTAAATTTTCAGTGATCTCAGTCTCTGCAAATCTCCTTCTTTCTCTCCACGAAACATGCAACACGCAAATGAGTTGGATGATTTTACGATAACTACACCAATTACAGAACTTCCTCATTTTTATAAGCAGTGTACTTGATGTCTTAAACCTACTTTAAAAACGGCTTAACTGAGTTAGAGGAATTTTGTTAGATTTAAATTAAAATCTAACAAATAATTTGTTAATTAAATTATTAGTGCAAAGAGTCAATTTGCCCAGAAGGACTATTAATTTCGTTTTGGCATTTTGCGTTGAGTCACTAAAAGCGTTGTTTCACTTTTCAAACCTTTGCCACTAAATGTAATCGCCCTGTATTATATTTAAAGAAAATAAATAATGAAGAATAAATATACATAATGAAGAATCTGCATAAATGTATGTATGTTTCTTGCATTGCGATAAAACAACGGTTACCTAGAGACATCAAATTTTGAAAATTGAACGTTTCCACCCGAATACGGGCATTTAGAAGCCCAAATTTAAAATTTGGAATTTGTTTCATTATCGATTTCATATTTTGTAAAACATTAACGAATTTTTGATTAACAAACTCAAGGACTTCAAAGCGAGCAATGGCAACGTTGTAAAGAAAAAACACTTTTATGTCCAGAGCGTGAGACTGTGTATCGGGCATTCTATGCTCATTTTAAAATTATTTTACCATATTGCTTTTGAACTGAATTTTATGATTTAAGTGCGATGAACATGATATTTAATAAATAAAATTAACACACAAAATGTTAAAAAAATGCCTTTATACGTAATTTAAAATCCGAAACCTTTTAGACTTTTCTTTATTTCACATTATTTTGTTTAATGATTTTGTTAATTAAAAACCCACTAAGCACATATAGGCTCTATTTTAATCGCAACAACCTACAGTTTTATTTTAAACACAGCGACGTGCATCAAAGCAGATAATCGCAGCGATACACACATAGTTTCTTTTATTACCTCTGGTAATTTTCCTCATTTTCTGATTTGCATCCTATGAGCTCTTGCAGCTATGCTGATATGCACTAAAAAATATTTTGTATCGTCAAAATATGCTTAGTTTAATGTTTTCCAATAAATGTCAGAATTTAATGTCAACTGAATTTCTTAGTTCCATAAATTTATGATGGAGACACTGCAAAATTTTAAGATATCCTCTACCTCCATTATAAATTATGAGAGAACTGGCTGGAGGTCGAATTATTAGTTGTGGTAAACTCAAGAGCGCTACGTTAACGGCGGAAAACTTCGCATTTACCCTTCTCCATTGTTATCAATTTGCTTGCAGAAACATACTTTGTAAGTAATGGCGGAGGCTGCGGTTTGTTAATTAATTTACGTGGTTATCGGAACAGGGAACTTTGTTACAAAACTGATCACAATGATAGCTTTTATCCAATTTTCCGTAGGAAAATGCAGCAAGCTGTGACCTTAAAATATTTTCCTTTGCGCCAATAAAAATTCAATCATGAAAAATGCATTTATTATCATATAAGCACTAACTGTAGTTTTCTTTCCAATATGCTGTTTTTCATTTCACCCACCCATTCCAAAAATATATAATTAGAGGTAATAAAAGAGCATAGAATATTTTATAAAATATACTTCAGGAAGTACAAGATTTAAAAGAATATTGTAACTGACGTAACTTTAAAAACGACGTCACCGTAACTTTATTATTGGAGGCAATTTCCTAATTATTTCTGCAGTCACCCAATGGAGGAATTTTAACAATTGGGGACAGGTTTAGTATCTCTTAGAGCTGACTATGGTAACTTATTTTAAAATTCAAAGAACAGAAATCAGAGTTATATTTACAAATTTTCGCAGGAGTGGTTTCGATGGTTTTACCGAACCATCATCTTCAGCTGCCAAAGTGAAAATGAACGAGATAAGATATAATGATTAGATGAGATGGGATAAGCATGGCTGGACAGGAGTTAAGCTACTGGTGCCATCTATTCATGAAACGAGAACAAAACGTAATTTCCTTAAACACTGGAGGCAAAGATGGATTGGAATTAGGGTCGTTAACTAGAACAGGAAGATATTTTGAATGTGAAACGCCTCTAGAAAATCTAATTCACCAATCCTGTCCAGCCATTCTTATCTTATCTAATCAGTACTCCTTTCTCATTCATTTGCACTTTGGCAGCTAAGGTAGAACGTTCGGTAAAACCATAGAAACTAGTCCTGCGAAAATTTGCAAGTAAACGCTGATTTCTGTTATTTGACTTCTAAATTAATAGTTGTTTGGCGTGTTATTTTATCTTAATTATGAAAAATCAGTTAGTAGCTAGAACAATGAGATAAACAAGTTAGGTGTTCCTCGCATGATAAATTCTGAGACTTATTGAAATATTAAATAAATATTTTTTTTGTATGTCGGCAATAGTCAGTGAAATTTTGCTTGGTTCTTAGAAAAAGCAATAGAAACTTCAAAAATCAAGTTCATCACATGCAGAAAAAACAGCCTGTAATTGTACATAATTATTGATATTAAGTTATGAAAAATTAAATCTATAGATTTAATTTGACGCTGTGACAAAGAAGAAAAAGATATTTCATCTTGCTACTTTTTTGAGCATGCGAAATAGATAACCACAATTATCAGTCGCAATATTTTAATAACAGAGGTTCTTCATAACTGAAATTCATATAAATTTCGGAAAAGGAATGAAGAGCATCTGCTAAAAGGCAGATGTAACAGTAAAGAATTAAAAAAACTGATTCAATATTTGGTTTCAAAATTTCAGTTAGAAAAGTACATGAAAGTGATAAACTTTAAACAATAATTTTAAACTTCATATATGCAAATTAAATCAGTATATCTCTCAATAAATTTCAAGAAAACAAACGGAACTATTTACTAAGTCAAACACTGCATTGCAAGATCTGCCTCTGCTATTCCACGTGCACAAGTTCTAGATCCTACAATGAACCTGGAGAATTCTATTACAGGCGTGAAACATTACCAGCACAGAAAAAGGATGAAATGTAACCCTTTATTAATTCAAAGTCTAACAGAAAGGCTTGATCTTCGTGCGTTACAAACCATCGCCAACTTGCGGTGGGAAGCTTAAATGTAGAACATAATTTAAGTGGAATAAAACAAATAGTGTTGGAATAGCACGTTAATTTACACCTAAGAAGTTGACTATGAAAAAGCTAACAGGCATGATGGTAATCCCAAATGGCCAAAAGGTTTACTGGCGTAACAGCGAGATAACAACCTCAGAGTGTCATCCGTTTAAATATTCACTTCACTTAACTTTAAATTTACATCTTGGCGGGAAAATACAAAGGGAAGTTGAGAGGTTCAGGAAAGATATCAAACTTAAAATAAATTTGATATGCAAAATAAGGGAAACCCTATAACATTATTTGAAATCCGTATGCCAAAGGACGCGAAAGCTAAGCGACAGATAATCTAGTATATTTAATATAAAAATATGTTTAAAAATATATTAATAGTGTAAATTATGTTAATTAATCCATTTATATAATTTAAATTTGTACTCTTACTTCTTCTTTTCGTTTGGTCTCGTAGAGATACAAATGAGTTAAGACTATTTAATGATAGGATTTTCAGAGTTTTAGATATACAGCTTTAGGCATCGACAACCGCACAGCTTTACTAAGTAGTATTCCGGTATTAGCCATTTTGTCCCTAACAATAGTTAACAATAGTTAATGACAAGTTAAATCTTGTCAGCTCCAATTTTGAGCCGACGCTTAGGGAAAATTGTGTAGTCCCAGGCTACTAATCCATTTTAAATTGTCAATTAAGGCAATTTTCTGTTATATTAATACCCGCAAATGTTGAATTTGATTACGTAAAGGATTTGTTCTTCTTGGTATGTGCAAATTTTAATAAAAAGACATTTAAAATCTTCTTAGAAATTGTCATATTTTCATAGACGAAAATCTAATTTTCTTAGTTGCACATATTTATTATGGAGACACTGCAAAATTTTAGATGTCCGCTACCTTCATTGTAAAATATGTGGTAGCTAGCTGGAGGTCTAATTACTCGTTGTGCTAAACACAAGAGCGTTACCTTAAAAGTGGAAAACTTCACAGTACTCTTCTTCATTGTTGCAAATTGGCTTAGATAAACAATTTTTGTAAATAATGGCAGAGAGTGTAGTTTGCCAATTAATTTACGTGGGTATCGACACAGGGAACTTTGTTACAAAACTGATCAAAATCATTTGGCAGTCTAGTAGGGTCTGAAGGGAATTTAATTTAGTATTGCCCAATTAGGATCACAGCCACCCAGATGGTGTAATCATTAAGGAAGCCTGCGGTACCGAATGGCCCGGGTTCGAATCTCGGGGAAGGCATGGATGTTTGTAAATGTATAGTGTCTTTGCAGCATGAGGTCACTCTAAATATACGAAGAGCTGAAAGTCCTCTCGTGTGGTTTGAGGGTAAGGGAGAGGGGTGGAGAACCTCGGACCACACTCCGAGCTGCTTTACCTCAAAATTGAAGCGTAGGAAGTAGAAGTCCAATTGCCTTGAGGCTCTAGCAAAGTTTCTTCCATGAAATACAATTGCGAGACAACATCAACAAGAATCAGCATATTATATATCTGTGGCTTTATAATTTGAGTTGTGATTTAATTACCGTATATCACGAAGAAATTAAGTGTAGCAATACTGAAGCATATTTAACATTTCTATAGCGTAAGATACATATGCGATTAGATAAGAAAACCAAAATGAATGCAAACAAGACAAGTCAGAGATTTGAAACTTTCTATTTAATGGACGAATGATTCTCATTTGTGAATATATGATCATTTTTAATGTGCTCAGTTTTCGGAAACTCTAAAACTTATTATTAAACGCAATTTTTAACAACTTATGCATAATAGACAAATCGTCTTGACACAGATTCTTAATTTAATGAACTAGAATTATTAAAGAAGATATTTAAATTGCTGTGATTCTTTCGTGACGAACAATACATCTTACGAGCACATTGTTAAAGTGCGATATCCTATTTCAAGCATCTGTAAAACAACCACATCTTTTAGTCTCCGTTGTACAAAGGGGTATCCGAGCACAAACAAAAGGTTTTTGTGGTGCAAAGAAAGAAACCGTTTAATTTAGATAATTTGTTTATTGAAAGATAAAACAGAAGCGAAATGAATTACTTTGCATAATGTATGTGATAACGAAACAGAAAGCATTGAAATGGAACACAAGTAATTGGTTTTTCATTGATGTTCATTAACAAAGCATAAACATAATGAACTTGAATGGCGTCAAGAAATTATACAGTTTGTCGATGACAAGTTATTAATTACTTCCAGGAATATCTACAGAATCTAAAGAAAATACTAATAAAGTAGCAACTTTCCTTAAAATATACCAGCATTGCTGTATATTCTTCATTTTTAACTTAATAAGCTTTTAGTACACTTATCTCTTGTCATGAACTTGTCTCTGTGTTACTGAATAGTTTATGATAAGCCAATTAATAAAGAAATGAGTAATTCTCCTTATAGTTATTAATAGCGGAGAAAATTCTCTTCATAAAAGATAAAAAGATAAATAGAGTAAATAGAGTCACATAAGGAAATATATATATTATAACACTGTATGATAATACAAGAAAAATGCGAATTAAAATATTGAGATTTTTGTGAAAAACGTTTTTTATTCCAATGAATTTGCTAAAAATTTTCGATATTTCAGATGTAGTTTAGGAGTAATATTTAAGGTAGTAAATTTAGATATAATTAATGCAAGCCACTATTATCTATTGATAATGATTGTTGTTGAGTCATAATAGTTGTACAGTCATTACATGTTTTTTGATGCGGGGAAACCGAAGATAACCGCAGTGCTCTCCGCGACATTTGAATTCCGGACCTTCCGATTACATGTCGGACATGCTTCCAGTTACCCCCCGAAAGCACCTGGAAAAGAGGGAGAAAATGCTTTATATACTTCCCCTTTTAATCGACTGGGACCGAGGGGACTCAGTTGCTAAATCCTGGCAGGGACGAATTAGCGTCTACCAATTTTAGAACTTTTCGAAACAGGTACAGGTAAAAGTATGGGGGACACCAGCGATGTACCAATGGTCAACAGGTAAGGCCTTCCCATACTAAGTGACTCCTTAAAAAACGATAAGCTTTGTAATAGTTTACAGAGAAAGGATGAGCACATGGACAATTGAAACTGTCAAAGGATCTACGAATTATTGATTATGGTACATCATTTGCAATCCCACCGTACGCCCGGCAAAAATATTTATTAAAATAATGATCAAAGATATACAGTGGTTACAATATGGTATAAATACAATGAGAAATTTACAAATTAAGTTGAACATCTGTTTGGGTGTAAAAAGAATGACAAATATGATAGGTACCAGGTTTAAAACTTTTCGAAACAAGGAAACTGAAGAAACCCACAAAGCCCTCGCCGAGGATCGAACTCTGGTTTTCCCGATTACGTATCGGGCATTCCTCCAGTTATGCCACGAAGACACGCGGAAATGAGGAAGAAAATATCTTGCGTGATTCTAAAAAGTGTTGCAACATAGAAACATTTATATATAACGATTATTACCTACCAAAAATCAAATAATGAGGAGCTACTAAATGTGTATTATCGATAAATTGCTTTAACATCTTTATCATTATCGATGCTAATTTATCAGTTTCATTATAGCAAATTTTTAGTTCAAGATTAATGTCTGATTTTATTGCAATGCAAAATTCAATTAAAAACTGAATATTGGAACAGATAACAGATTAGTACAATTGTGCATAGAATTTGTGCATATAACGATTTTTTACAGATTACACCTTTGTTTAAAATTAAGTTGATTGCAATGGATATTAACTAATCTTTAGTGATTCAGAGACTATTTTTACACGAAACAAAATAGAACTCATTTTCCTTTTACACTCGCACTGGACATCGAACTAACCTTAAATTAAAAAAAAACATATATTATATGTTTTACTGAAAGTTTGACGACTACTTTGAAAGAAAACAAGGGCTAATAGCGAAGAAAAAATAAACGTGAAAGCATCTTAAGAAGTATTTTTATAACTAAAAAATTTATACCTCCTAAAACAATATTAAAGTAATTGTTTCAGCGAATTTTAGGAGATTCGCTATGATTGCTATGGCAGATATTTTGTGCGCATGTCGAATCAATCCATACATATTGGGCACTTTCGTGTTAATTTCTTATTTTCAATACAATTATTAGATAATTTTCCTACTTGGAGAAATAATTTGTATCAGACATTTTAACTGCAAGGTGTGCAGACATTATCAGTGCAAGAAATAGCAAAGCAAGGAAATACCTTCTTAAATCTAAAGAAAAACATTAATCATTGAACAGCCCAGCATTTTACTACAGATTTAAAATATCATTGTCTTAAAAACATATTACTTGACGAAGAAAATCTACGTATGTAGTTGTATAATGCGGAGGAAAAATGGCACTGTTTTATATCTCCCATTCTGCAGGTCCGCTTGACGAAACTCAAATTGCCTTTTTCATGTCTCGAAAGCGTGACTTAGGAAATGTATTAGATTTATATACAGCGTCATTCTAACATAGGTATTTTGACACAAAATCGGGCTTTTTTCGAAATGGTATGCCAGTTTTTTCCATATTTCGATTCTACGACTAAATTTATGCCTTTTGTAAAATTTGGTGCGAAATTTACGGAAAAATTAAAAAAATTATCTTGGCGTATTTTTTTCAGTTTTTGCCAAGAATAATTTACCTGCAAGCAAGTAACCTATTTTCCTTTTATTTTTTTCATTTCACACCAGCGGGAAAAAAGTGAAAGCAGTTACTTTCAAATAATTTTAACAAACTGAGTGAACCACATTTGTATTATTATCGCTTTTAAGAAATATGCCAAATTTCAAAGCGAGCAAATATATAAATATATATCTTAAAACATTTTGAATAAAAAGCTCTAATTTTTTGCAGGTGTGCTTAGAAACACATCTACTTTCAGATGATGTTAAAAGGTTTATATATTATAATTCAAAATCGTTTTCGAAAACTTTATAAAAATTATTTAAAAATATAAATTTAAAAAATAAATCATAAAGCATGGGTGAAATTTATTTGGAATGAACCTAAATTTCGAAATGTGAAAGAAGGAATCAAGTAAGTTTAATAAAAAAGAGATATTAATTATATATATTATTAGAGATATAATATATATATATAGATATATATATATATCTATATATATAATTCAATTAACATTGAGGAGCTAAAATTTTGAGAGCTAGTTTTTTAAAAAAACACTCCTGCGATTTTTACAAAATTTGGTATTTTGGCAAAATTTGAGTTGTAGAATAGAAATATGGAAAAAAATTGGCATGTCATTTCGTAAAAAGTCCGATTCTGTGTCAAAATATTTATATTAGAACAACGCTATTTAGAAATCTAATACATATCTTAAATCGTGCTTTCGAGACATGAAAAGCGCAGTTTGAATTGTGTTAATCGGCCCTGTAGACCGGGAGCTATAATATATATTTTTTTTGGCGCAGTGTACATTAAACATCGCCTAATTAAGTAATAATTTAATTTGGTATGGTTGGGTTTATTTAATTATGGCAAAGCACTCTAGGGTTATCTGCGTAAGGGGAGGGATGCTTTCGTGGAGGACTTTCTAAGGAAAACAGTCTCTTACATACTTTCACACATGGGAGAAAACCACGAAGACGCCCATGCAGCCAGCGCGTTCGCTAGGATTACTAACGAATTGCCACTGCTCAGCGACTTTACCGCTCGGCCACTGCTGGGCTCAATAATTTAATTTAAAATAAGGCTTTTGATTACGTTTACAGAGTCTGATTGTTTTCCGCTGGTTTGTTCAGTTATGTTTTATTTATTTATGTTACTGCTTTCAGTTTATCAGGTACTCCCCCATCATAAAAGCTAATACACATAATAACAAAACATGCTACGTGAACTTTTGACTGCGAAAAAGGTCCCAGAAATTTTTATGTAAATCGCAGGACGCGCAAGCTTCAAGAATGTTTTTTTATTTATACCACGACAGACCCGCGAGGCTTGCTTTTTTAAAGCAATAAATTACTGCTTTATTTATATCGTAAAAAAAATGGCAAGAACTTTGTTAGAAAACATTAAAATTTTATATCTGCTGAATTTTTCATAATATTATAGACAAGGCAGAAAGGAATTTACATCTGTATCTCAGTTTCAAACAGGAATGTAAACCCAGTTTATCTCGAGCTTTGCTCATTCGTAAGGGCGTTAAAGCACGATGAATGGAACGAAGACGCGATTGAATGACCTGTCGCCTACGCGTTTGGTTTATCGGCTTTCTAAACCGTTCATCGATGTTTGATTCGGTCTTCTCTCGAGAATAAATCTGAAGGGAATGATTGTTGATAATTACCAAGTCCAGCCCATTGCTTTCCTAAGGGCAAGTTTTCATATCGATCCATCTATTGACGCTCACAGGATTCGACGACGAACACAAAGATAAAATTTTTCTTCAGTACCTTAGCAGAAGATAAAATTTAGATGTTTTCAGTACATAACCATCAAGATACTTGGATAATGTTCCAATGGGATATAAATTACTTTAGCAAATTTATTTTTAGCCCAGAAAGCCGATTAATCTCGGAACGGCATTTTGCCTCGAATCACTATAAATGGCTGTATCACTTTTCAAATTATTGCCACCAAATGTTATCAGACGATATTATATTTAAAGAAACTAAACAATCGAAAATCAGCATGAATGTATGTATGTTTCTCGCACTGTGAAAAAACAAAGATAGCTAGAGCCATCAAAGTTTGAATAACGTAGTCCACGACCACAGAAATGGGCACTTGGAAGCCCGAATTTTCAATTTCGAATTTGTTTTATTATCTATTTCATATTTTTAAACTTTAACTAATTTTTAATTAAGGAACTCAACCATTTCAAAGCGGGCAGTGGCAACAGACTGTGCGGAATAAAATGTTTTTTTTTTTTTCCAGCGCTCGAGATTGTTTATCAGAAATTTTAAACATAGGCTGATTTTAAATATTTTTAGCCCAAAGTACCGTTAGCTCAAATGCTCTCGAAACGTGTATGTGTCTGTAAATGAAAAAAATGCCCGTATGGACATATAAAATCTGAAATATTTCAGATTTTTTCTTTTAATTTCTCTGATAAACTAATAGCTTCATTTCTAGTATAATTCTAAAGACCTTTCTCTATAATGTACTGAAAATCAAATTTAAACAATCTATAAAGCTATGATACTCTCAGTATTAACTTAAACCATAAATAAGTGTAGAAATTTTCATGTTATTTGTTACTTTACAAGTTAGAAGTGTAAATTGCAACGAAAAATACAATAATAGTGAATGAATACAATATTTAACTCTTGTAATTCTTACTACTCTCCCTCAAGTTGTCATTACTTATATATTATCCCTTATGTGTTTATTATTTGTTTTTCATGAAATCTCAAGTTAATATTTACACAATGTCCATGTGTTTCTACTGTAAAAAACAGCGTAGTAATATGAATACTAAATTAACAAATGAAATGTATTTTTATTTGCGTCTAATTTTGTGTATAATTTGTTATGCTAATTCTTGTGAAAAGGGAAACCTGGGGCGGGAGTTGATAATGTTAGTTTTGATTCGGGTGTCATACATTCAAATATGGAATAGTGTCTCCGAATAAGTAATTTCACTTATTATATTAGCATAGATGTGAAAAAGGCGATATTACATCAAAAATTAAGAACGAGGCATTGTATTTTATTGTGTACTTAGAGCGCAATAAAGCCTCGATCGTGACGATGCTAGATTTATTTCCATTAAGTAAGCAATTAAATATTTTCATCTAATTCCAACAAAATAAAAACTGAATTTCTTTGAGAGATTTCATCACGTATAAGTTGAAATACCATAGATACATGGACCTTTTTGTTTGATTAAAACCAGCCTCTTATGTTCTTTCATTTAAAAATGGATGCATTGCGAATATTTTGTAGAAGCAAAGACAAAGCAAAAACACGGTGTTTTCGTTACATACAAAATACAAATATTTTTGTTTACGATCTTTCGAAAGCGTATGTCGTAATCTGCATGCAACTTTGAAATATGTATTTTTTTCATAAACGTAAAAAAAATACTTTTACATTATTAAAATTCATCGAAAAAATCTGCTTTACTTTATATAAAGTTTTATTTAATTTTTTACGTAATACAAAATAAAAACAGTGATCCAGCTTAAGATTGCTTTTGTAATGAAAGAAGATTCATAAAATATTAAACCAGGTGGCAGTATCATAGTCCCTGTCAAAATTCAGTTTTCTCTATTGCTGTTACGCTTAAATTGAAAGGGTAGCAGGAAAATATAAATCTTTGAAGAAAATATTGTACATTCAATACCTCGGCTTCATCTAGAATTTAAATCTTCATTGATAAGAAATGAAATATATGCTTGAAAATTTTGCATATCTGCGTCATTCAATGATTCTTGAACAAAAACTTCAGAACTGAATACTGATAAACTATGTTTGCCTAATTTTGTATGACTATTGTTTCTATACGTGTCTTTTATCGTTAAAAATTGGAAATCGACGTTATGGGATTCTACGTATGAATTACGAATTACCAGCTTAATAGTTTTATTTGGAACATAATGTAATCTATAGTTGCGAACAGTTAAACCTAAACATATAAACCCTACCGCCAATACTGGCAAACTGGTAAAACTAAGGAACAAATAAAGAAGCAAATGGCTAATTAACAGAATTTAAAAAAAAAAAAACTAAAAAACTGGCAGCTCACCCTAAACTAGTTAAAGTCACAAACAATTAAAACTTAATTTTGTTTATATTTTCAATAATTTTATAGAATATATTCCTTTTTACAATTATATATAATTTTTTCCTTTTAAATTTCGGACATAAGCGTTCTTGTTTGCAAAGGCAATCATAGCTCAATCAATTAAATATTTGTCCACCATTTTTATTTAGACATAAATAATTATTTAAACGTGATTCACCAATTATATGACTAACTTGAAATAATTAGAACAATAAGCCGCTATAAAACACTAGCCTTCGTCTGGCTTTCAAATGTGTAAGGTTTTAGTTTAAACTAACAAAGTTTTATTTCAATCTTCCTTTCCTATGTGTTCTTATTTCAACTTCTCGTTAAAATGGGCGCGCGTTTGAGCTTTATGCTAATTTGAAGTGGAGCCAAATTATATTTAAACGGTAGCGCGGAACTACTCAGTGTGAGAGAGCTTTTAGTCTCAGATCACTGCTGCTCTGTTCGACGTTCGCCTGACTAGTTAGTATTTAAATTCTAAGCCTTAGCGCTGTTACTCTATTACCTATTAAAGTAAATCTAAGTGCGTTAATATTAGTTAAATCTTGTTACCCACCATTTATCATAGAGGCCAACCTCGCGTTTATAGCTCTGTGAGCAACGACTACTTAAATTTCTACTTAACTTTAGTTTAAATTATTTGACTGTTCAGTTTAGATCCAAGTGCGGTCATTATTTTCTGTATCCCTCCCGAGTTGGGAAGGGCTGTATATAATTGTGGTTTAATAAAAGAGGATTTTAAATCCTTCTTACATGCAGTTCTTCTACCACTTAACCACAGTTTTCTACCACAGAACATAGCTGCTTTCAACTCCCTGTTCAAGATCAGGACTTTGATTACTTCACGAATATGTTCGCCAAGAGTATGCATAGAACACTCAGTACTGACAAATGTACCGGGAAAATGCATAAAGGAAACACCAAACGTTAAATTTAAAAACTGCAGAGAATTTTACAACGTATAAAATCTGAAAGATCTTCAGATTGTTTTATTAATCTGAACAGAAATTTACCCAGAAGGACAATTAATTTCATTTTGGAATTTTGCGTTGGCTCACTATAAATGTCGGTTCACTTTTCAAATTGTTGCCACCAAATATTAGAGGCCTATATTACATTTAAAGAAATTAAATAATGAAGAATCTGCATAAATGTATGCATATATCTCGCATTGTGATAAAACTACGGTACCTAGAGCATGAAATTTTGAGTAACATAATCTTCCACTGAATATGGGCATCTGGAATCCGAATTTGGAATATGGAATTTATTTTATTATCTATTTCATATTTTGTATAACTTTAACGAATTTTTGATTAACAAACTCAACGATTTCAAAGTGAGCAATGACATCATTGTATGGAAAATTACCATTTTTGTCACCAGCGCACCAGACTGTGTGTCGGAAATTCTAAATTATATGTTCATTTTAAAATTATTTTGTCATATTGCTGTTGAACTGAATTTTGTGGTGTAAGTGCGAAGAGCATGATATTTAATAAATAAAGATAACACACATAACGTTAAGAAAACGCTCCTTTGGGTATAATGTAAAATCTGAAAGCTTTCAGATTTTTTAAAAATTTGTTTAATTAAATATATCACGAATTAATGCATTTATTTCATTTTATTATCCGAAAGGGGAGTCAGACCCAAGAGCTATCAGTCTCAAAACGGACTTTGAGTCGTTTCACTTTCTGCGTTGATTCAGTTTTCAAACTGTTGCCCCCAAATATTATCGTCATGTATTATATTTAAAGAAACTGAGTAATGAAGATTCTGCATGATTGCATGTTTATGGCATTGTGAAAAAACTAACGGTACTTAGGGCCATCAAATTTTGAATAACATAGTCCTCCAATTGAACATGGGCACTTGGAAGCCCGAATTTTGAATTTCGAATTTGTTTAATTATATATTTGAAATTTTGTAAAACTTTAAATAATTTTTCATTAACAAACTCAACAATTTCAAAGCGAGCAATGGCAATACTGTACGGAAAAGAAACATTTTCATCTCCAGCGCGCGAGACTGTGCATCGGAACTTCTAAAAATATGCTATTTTGCTGTTTTTAAATATTTGTGATATTACTGTTGAATTTTATGTGTTTTAAGTGTGAAGAACGTGATATTTAATAAATTAAGGTAAGACACAAAACTTAAAAAAAAAACTTCGTATAAAATCTGAAAGCTTTCGATTTTTTACTTTTTTTATTTGTTTAAGCAGATATCGATTTCTAATAATGAATGTATAAAGCAAACAACGTCCGTTCCCATTTTGTTGATTTTCACTTGTATTGTTTATTTTTGTTTCTCTGCAAGCATTCAGTGCTATTTTTATCTACCTCATTAATAATTTTTCCGCTCTTCGATCCTTTTACATTCAACGTTACATGAACGGAAATAAATTTATATTTAGGTTTTTCTTGTTACTGTTCATTATAGCTAATTGCATAAAAGCACGCGCTAAAAAAGTCATTCATAAACTGCTTCTCTCATCTTTTGTTAATTTTGAGCAATAAATTATATCAAAAACTAAATTACGTTTTCTTTACAAGCCATCTTTTATTAACCTTATTTCCTTTTTTGCTAAAACTGGAAAAGGACATGAATATTGTATCATTCTAAATAGGCTTCAACTATGCAATTTCGGATGTTTCAAACATTGGGTTTTAAATCTTTGCGTAAAAACAAGTAGGTAAGCGTCTCGGTGAGCGAAGACACGCAGGTTCCTGTAAAAACTTAATTTATTGGCTCGTAAAATTGGTGGTATTTTTAATGTTATGTTGAGATGAATAAAGACACTAATTTTCTTTCAATTCTACATTATGAAGCAAAATATATTTACAAATATTTACAGATTTGTTGGAGTCACATAATAGCTGATTTAATAACATACTTCTACATGATCACGCCCATCTACTCTCTCTGCACTCTCTCTCAGCATTGAAATATTTTAATTAACTATATATATATATATTAATTAACTATATATATTGGCGGCGCATCGCCCTGTATAACGTTTTCTACACAGATCATCGAGTGACCCATTTCATAATTTCAACTAGATACACTTGAGTTCCGAAAATAAGGGATGATACATAAAAATATATCATTAGACATAAATATAAAACGAGCGTTTAAAAAATACTTTAAAAAGGTAAACCATAAAAAAAATCTGAATGCTTTCAGATTTTGCATTTCCCCCAAAGGGGCGTTTTTTAACATTTTCTGTGTTACCTTTATTTATTAAATATCATGTTCTTTGCACTTAAACCATAAAATTCAGTTCAACAGCAATACTGCAAAATAATTTTTAAATGAGCATATCTAGAATTTCCGATACAGTCTCGCGGGCTGGAGATAAAAGCGTTTTTTTTTTCGTACAGTGTTGTCATTGCTCGCTTTGAAATCGTTGAGTTCCTTAATCAAAATTTCTTCAAAGTGTTACAAGATATGATTGATAAAAATTGGTAACAAAACAAACTCGAAATTTGGGCTTCCAGATGCCCGTATTCGAGTGGAAACGTACGTTACTCAAAATTCGATGGCTCAAGATACGTTGTTTATCACAGTGGGAGAAACATACATACATATACGCAGATTTTTCATTATTTAATTTCTATAAATGTAGTACAGGGTTGTAATATTTGGTGGCAACAATTTGAAAAGTTAACCGACATCTATAGTGAACCAACGCAAAATGCCAAAACGAAATTAATAGTCCTTCTGGACTAACGCTCCTTTGGGTAATAACTAACAGCAATAACAATTTTGCTTATTTAGAAAGTTTTCAGTAACGAACGCGCACATTTTTTTTAAAAAAATGTAACATAGTTCCAAAGAGAAATGAATATGCTTGCAAGGCCGATCCATTATCTATAATTCCAAAGTTTGGTTTTATCATTTTGTCCGCTCTCTGCTCAACGTATAAATGCGAGCAAATATTTTTGCACTTAAAATTTATTTCAAGTAAAAAACAGGAGCATCTTAACTACCAAAAGTTCATTTGAATATACATTCATATGCTTGATTTCTTCTAAAGATGGTTAGCTATAAGGCAGACCTGACTAAATTGAAGTCACATGGCCAGCATCAGGGAAGCCATTGATGCCAAGGAGAAGAATAAACTTTATTCAGTTATGTTTGTTTTTATAATAACTGGAATCATAACTTTAATTTTTATGCTTAAATTTTAAAGCGTATCGTAATTATTTTTTCAATAAAATTTATCTTATTATTCACCAAGAAGGGCTGAAAATACCACTGACCAAAACGCCTTCCTTATGCACACTTTATGGTTGATTTGAAATTGCAGCCAGGAAAGATTGCCGACGCTTATCTTTGAGAATGTTATTGTTGATGATGTTCAGATCATATATCTAAGACGCTTTTGGGAGGGAATTTCATCTCGCCATCCCACCCCGAGAAATATACTGGAGTTAAGAACTGTCTTGCTGCAGGAATGGGATTGACTACCACAGGAACTCCTCACCTGCTTCATATCCAGTATGGCATCCCAGTGAGTCACAACCTGTCTGGTTGTGACTCTCACAACCCAGAACTGTCCGAGTCACAACCAGATCTCACAACTGAGAACTGTCCCAGTCACAACCTGTCTGGTTGTCAGAGGCGATCATGCTCCATATTAGACTCTTTTACAATTCGATAGCACAACATGAATTTTGGACATCCCTGCTGTAAGAGCGTTACTGATAATTATGAGTAACTAAACGGACTTCTGAACGACTTTTAAGTGTGTGAAATTTCTACTATTGAATTTTCTTAAATTTTTGGCAAGTTATGGCTCAAAAACAATGTTGGCCTTGCTATAACATAGCATACAAACTGCGTGTGATTGCGTATGCTAACGAACGTGACCCAAGTGTGCTTTCCTTCAAAATTGGAAGTAGAACTGAAGTCGTATTATCACCTATATACACTGGTGTGCAAAAATTAAGGACGAAGTCGAAAAATTAGCATATCAGCTGAACGAAGAGGCAGAGCGGACAGAAAGACCAATCAGGAGATTAAGTAAGGTGATGTACGGTAGCACATGCGCAGATATGCAGGTAGACGTAATGGGGGAGTGTCTGAGTAGTATAAAGCATGTTGTTGGTGTAAGGTCAGTATTTCTGGCAAAGAGATTGCACGCCGTATAGCAGTTAAAATCACACCGAGTTGCTACCTCAGCGAGAAATGGCGAATAATTAATCTGTTAAACGACATCTGGATGCTTTTACCCGAGGTCGAATCATTGGGAAGTTGATGGAAGGTGGCAGTGTGACAAGTGTGGCTGCAGAGGTCGGAATTGCTCACAGAATCGTTTCACGACTTTGGAGACAATTTCAAACTACAGTAACAGCCATCCGGGGGTTTAATAGTGGTCGTCTACGAGGAACCACACCCGCAGATGATCGGTATATTGCCTTACAGGCCAGGAGAAACAGGCGGCAGAAAGCGGGAGAAATCGCTAGACACACGACACAGGCGACTGGACGACCGAT
>KK116603.1:1936-12567 GCA_000611955.2 Stegodyphus mimosarum
AAAAAATTTATTAGGAAACATAAAACAAGAACTTAATGTTACACAAAAAAATTATTGCAATGAATTTAGAGTGCATTTTTTGGCTTTAGCCAAAAATCCTTTGGAAAATTTCCTGTCATAACAATTAGTTTCCTCATAACATTTAGCAATTAAAATGTTTTCTAGAGTTTTTGGTGAAATTGAAGAACGAAACATAGTTTTGTTTTTCTTCATAACACTGAAGACTCTGTCCCACTCAGCATTACTGTGTGGAATTACGAGAATAGCACATGCACTCTTGCTAGTCTACCATATTTTGGTGTTCCATCAGTTCTTTTTATTCTTTTTAAGGTACCAACGAGGACATCAAGTCTATCTTCTCCAGAACTGGCAAAGTCTTCAAACTGTGCAGCAGAAAATTGGTTCTGTAGTTCATCTAAAGCATCATTATGGCATTCATTTTCTTTAATTGCTAAAAAAATGGAAATTTATCAATAAAAAAACGAATTTTCAATTTGTTTCAAATTTGCCACTTCAGCATTTAAAAGAACTTCATTTTGCAAAGAAAACTTCCTTACACTGTAATCACAGGCTGAGGAAAAGTACTTTCTAACACATTGAAAAAATTCTTTTTTCTCATGATCTTTCAATGAATTTACAAGTTCTCTGGTTTGATTTCCAATTATAAGATCATTGTTATCCTTTTGATTTGCCAAACTATTACAGGCAACACAAATCAACACACTGTTTTTCACAACGGACGGTTTTACAAACTTAGGATAAAGTTCTTTCAAAAGATCATTAAGAATTTGGATAAGCAGGGGAGATTTTGGCGAAGCTGATTGTAGAAGGGTATTTACACTTTCAAAAATCTTAATAGTACTTAACACAAAACTACAATATGCTTTGTTCAAATCCGAAGAAAGAAGATATAAAATCCTTTCCTCCTGGCTAATAGAAGACTGTTTCTTCTTCCCTTCAACTTCTTTAACAAAGTTGACCTTTGAGGAGTCTTCTAAGCATTTTCTTTTTAAAGGGTTTGATTCTGTGTGTTGGCTTTTCCCTTTTAAAGCATTTGGATTAGAAGCAAAGTTGGTTTTCGGAATCTTATATGCCTACAAATTTGAGGGGATCTGTAGTTTCGTTTTGGTCTCTTCGTGGAAATATTTTAGCAATGCATCCCACTGTTCAATAAACCTTCCTAGCGCTCTGCCTAAGGATAACCATCTCGTGCATACATGTTACAGAATTTTTCTCTTTTCACCAGAACACAGTTCTTGGAAATTCTTTAGGTTTTCTTTCCTTTTTACACTTTTTTCCAGATAAAAAAACACATCAATCAGAAGCTGGTCAATATTTAATGGTAAAGCAGCTGCAGCTTTTTCTGCTGCCAAATTAATTAAGTGGCATGGGCATCCAATAACAATTAATTCATTTTATTCTTTTTTGAGGAAAGAGGCTACACCCTTTTTGTCACCCACCATGACATGAGCATTATCTGCACCAAATGAAATGCAGTTTGATATTGGGATGTTAAGTTGTTTCAACTCATTAATTACCAAGGAGGCAATATTTTCCCCCTTAGCGTCTCCATTTAACAATGGAAGACGCAAAAGATGAGTTTTCATTTCATTAGAAACATCACAGAAATATGTGACAACGATGGGGTAAAGCTTCCAATCGCTGTCGTTGCTGCCATCGATTGACACCGAAAATGCTGAATTCTGGAGTGCAGCTATCGTTTTACTTTGTGCATCGCAAGCAATTTCGTTCACAATAGAAGATGTTTTCGTGCGAGCACAAGCATATTTCTGAGCAATCTTGGAGTCGGGAAACATCCGTCTGAAAAGTTGACCGGCGTGATCGGCAGCGCTTAGCGGCACGTTGTGTTCGATGAGGAATGCAGTAAACAAACACTCTGCCAAAATGACATAGGCATCCGAATTCGTAGCCGAATTTGAAAAAAAATCATCCACTTTCTTTGACGTTGTCGAAGCCGAAGGATTAACTTCATGCTTTTTAGACTTAACATGCTTCACAATGTCGCTTCTTCCACCGTGACTTATTATGAAATCACACACGCACACGTTGCAAAATGCATAGTTATTTCCTTTGAAGGATTCTTTAATTGTTGGAAATTCGGCTTTGTAGGCAGGCCGAAAATATTGAGAATACGGTTTTTTTGAACTCATTTCGTAACAACGACGTATTAAGAAAATTCGTAGCACGTGCAAACAAACAAAAAAAAGAATACGACAATCCACGCTCGCTGAGTAATTCCCTTGCTGCTGAAGCGAATGCGAAAAACATAATCTGGCGCCCACAAAGAAAAGAGCGGGAGAAACTAGTTCAGCGCATTGGATTGGCTGGTTAAGCGGCACGGCGAGTTGGAGAAACCGCAGGTTACTGGATTCGAAGTAGTCGGTAGTTGGCGGTAAAACACGATGCAATTGTCGAAAATCGCTGAATTGGCGAAAAATTCTAAAATTTCGACAAAAATCACTAAAAACACTTGAAAAAGGAAAAAAATCGTAAAAAATGGATTACGATCGTAAAATCGTAAAAACAAACGCATTTTCGTAAAAGTTGGCAGGTATGATATTGGCATATTAAATGACAATTTGAAATCTTCAGCATGAAAACTGAACCTTCATAACGTTTTTAAAATCTACCAGGACAATGACCCCAAGCACACTGCTTTGAACGTTAGACTCTGGCTGCTGTATAACTGTCCTGAAATAATAAAAACACCACCACAATCTCCAGATTTCAATCCCATAGAGAATATTTGGCAAGAATTGGTATCAAGAATTCGCAAACACACCATTTCTTCAAAACAACAATTAAAATCGGTGCTTCAAGAAGAATGGGGTAAAATCACAAAAAAAAATTATTCGAATTCATCCCAAGAAGATTAAATCATGTTCTAAAAGGAAATCCAATAAAATATTAAAACCCTTTAAAAAGTAAAATTTTTGGATAAATATTTGGTGGAAAAGTAAGTGTCCCATCACTTACGTGAGCCATTTTTTGCTCCGTTCTAAACAATTGTATTTTTATTAAATTAATATTTTGAGAAAATGTATGTTATGTAATAATTGTTACTAAATTTAAGTATGAAACACACCCACAAAAAATTTTTACATGTTTTTTTAATTTATTTTACCACAGTTTCCTTTTGTAAAGTGACCCATCACTTTTGTGAAACACTGTACATCCGAGGGCGTATGTAAAAGTAGTACCATGTCGGGTTATATGTGAAATGGATTTTTAGAAATACATCCTTTGTCAGAAAAGTTCCGGGGCAATTTTTTTTTTTTTGAGTTAGCAGTACTAAAAAGGAACAAATGTTGTTTTTACGTTACCTTGTATGTATTCTTACTTGACATGACCTTGCCCATGTTTCCACACAAACTTAGTAGGGGGCAGAGTAACACACTGTTTGGATTGTTGTCATATTCGTTAAGGTGACACAATGGATTCTGATTGTGAGCAAAGAATGAATATTCAATTCTGCATAAGCTCAGGAAAATCTCTAGTGAAGCGTGGTACATGATTAAGGAAGCATATGCAGGCGAGGCAGAAAATCATGTTTTCAAGTTGCGTGAAAGTTTTTGTTAAGGCAGAGTTTCACTGCAAGACAATTCCAGAACTGATACCGATGTGTGAAGCATGTGAGGCAGTTATAGCAAAAAGACCGTCGTGTACTGTGCGTATGATATCAGAAGAACTGAATTTAAATCGTGATGCGTGTCATAAGATTTTAAGCGAAGATTTACGGAAACGGAAACTTAATGGAAAAATTGTCCCTCACTCACTAATATGAACAGAAAGAGGAAAGATGAAGAATTTCTGCTGAACTACTGGATAGAGCCAGTCATGATCTCACATTTGTGTCAAAGATTATAATGATTTTTTCTTGTTTCCGTGAGTGAACAGCTGACTGAAAAGAAAGCTTCATAAAGATTATTGCAGACAACCAACGGGGTGTGACAAATGAGCTTGCAAGCATCACAGTTGAAGATTTCTCTACTTACTCCAGAAACATTGGCAGTTTTGTATACATAGCCAAGGGAACTCTTCTGATAGCAGCTAGGATCAGTACTTGGTAAATGCAATTTTCTATTTTTTTATAACCCTTACCCTGGAACTTTTATGACAAAGGATGTATTTGTTATTAAAAATAATAAAATATTGTCCAAAGTCCAAAAGCCAGAATAGAAAATAGTATTAGTGTGAATTTAGCTGATGATTGTGGTACAAAGATGACTGATGATGCAGAAAGTAATAAAGTTCTTCATTTTTTCAAAATTGGAACCAAGGCAAAGAAGCAATTTTGCTGAAACTTTGCCAAGCGTCTGGTCCATTCAAGAAGGTATACAGTTACTACAAAAAGTTAATTTTCAAGGATATATATTAATTATGGATTATCCTTCCAGCAATTTCAAGAACAGGAATTTCTCGGTGGATAGAAGAAAACTATACTTAGAGAGAGAGAAAATCAATTTAGTTTAATTCAGAGTACTGAGAGATTGCTGTGCGAGGTTAAACATTTCAAGCTTTTCTATTGTCTTGTGTTAAACATTTTAAGTAGTTTGGAGTTATAACTACTGATTGTACTCCATCATACTGAGCTGTACAAGTACATTTGTGCAAAGTTCCAGAATTGTAAAGTGTTTCTTTTGGGAAAATAAATGTTATCAAGATGCCTTCGGTTCTGTGTGCATTCAATGCATTAAAAACCCGTACACATGTAACAATACTTTGAAACAAATAGTATAATTTAATTCTCTTGTGCTATTTCTACAGTATCAATAAATCTAAATTTGTTTTTATCTGTACATATATTTGTAAATGATGGTTGTTAGTATTTGCAATTATGGGTGAATAGTCACTCTGTGGTCAGGAATCAGTAAGTAAAGCAATAAGTGTTTCCAGTTTTGTGCCTCCCCATTACCAAGTGTAAAACTAAAAGTGATTTTTGTTTGTTTTGGCATCATGCCTGCTTACAAGAGTTTTGAAGTTCTGTCAATCAAATGCTGTTATAAAATTCATTCTCTGACTTAATATAAATAGATATCACGTCCAGACATAACAGAAATACCATTAATATAGGCAGTATTATTTTAGATTAAACTCTTACGATGATTCAATATATTTCCATAAAAACCTGTTACGAGTTCCAAATAAGGTACCAATTCTAATTTATCATATACAGTCAGTATTTAATATGTTGTTCTCAATATGCATATATGAGTTTAACACCAAATTTGAGAAGGTTTGAATTATATCATAACACTTTTTTTTTTTTTTCAGAGCTTCAATAAAGTATCACTTTTGGTTTATCACTTTTAGAGAAAATCTAATACATTGCTCCCATCAATATATGTAATACTACTAAATAAAACTGAAAAGTTTTGGATTATATTTTAATATAGCTTTTTATTAAAAACTGTTATAGGCTTCAAGTAAAGTATTACATTCAGTTGTTTAATTTTACCCTAAATCAACAGTTTATACGAATACAGAAAGCATAAACGTGGAAAATAGAAATTTTTGGAAGTTTGATTGCGAATGAAAAAATCCTCACCCACCAAGTACCATCTAAAGTGAAATTTAAAACTAGAAAACCTTAGAAAGGCATAAAATTTGAATAAAATTACTGATTTCGAGAAGATCAAACACAAGTTTATCTTCTTTAAGAGGAAAAAAAAAATGCCATACATATTAAAAAATCTCATGTAGTTTTTTTGTCCGATTTTAAAAAGCTATTATTATTGTAATTCAAAAAATAGTAGTAGAATTTTTCCAGTTAATATGCAAAAGAAAAGAAAATACTACATATAAATAATGTGCAATATAAATTTGCAGAATTTTTATTTGTTATTTTGTACAATGTAGTTACTAAACATAGTACGTGACCTTCACATACAATGCAGTACATTTTACTTATTTGTTGGCATGACTAAATATTATTTAACTTCTTAAAACTTTTCATGTAAACTGCATGGGAGTAACACCATCTCTTTTGAATTGCAAGTACATTTCAAGCATAGTTCATTTTAATGCAGTTTTCTCAAATTGAAAATGCAATTTCTTTGCTGTGAAATATGTTTTCAATACTTTCCATCACCATCACTTTTCACTTCTTGTTTCAGAAGGGAAAACTCTATGCAATAGCCTTTAAGTCTGTTGACCACTTCAAATATCGAAATGCAGCAAAATGTATACAAAAATTTATACATTTCCGAATGTAATAGTAAAACATTTACCTGCATTTTTTCTCCCCTTGTATAATACAATTCTGTATTCATGGCATGCTTTTTTTTTTTTGGATGAATTTTATACTATAAAGTGCAATGTCATGTTTTATGGAAAATCAAATAAGATGCATTTAAGAATTTTTATTACAGGATTTAAAAAAGTATCACAAAATGTCTGAACAGATATTAACAGTTCACAATATGTACACTATTTACAATATTATTCAGTAAGTACACAACAAATCTGAGGATATTTGTTTACAAATAAAAACATTTATGCATTTACTTTCCATACACAGGCAAAACACGCATGCATTAAAAATAAAAAATACACACTCAGAATTTATCACCATGCTGTCAGCTTTAACCTTCCAGTTAATATCTTTTATTTGTAAGATACTTTTCTGCAGCTAAGCAAATGCAGAAAAGTGACTTTGCTGACCAAGAGGTTAAATTTGAAACTAAGACAAGACACATAAAAAAAAAACCACTTCAATTCATTTTTTGTAATTAACACTATTTTTTTATTCTGAGAGGAGACAAAGGTGGGATGGCAAGAGACAAGTTTTTAAAGGAAAACTGTTTTCACTCAGCTGCAAAATTCTTTTTTATTGCACGTGATCTTTAACTAGTATTGATTAATCTTATATTTAAAACCTGCATAAAATACAATTTCATAATCAAAGGAAAATATACATTACTCATCAACATATACTAAATTATATGTGTAACATATGTATAAAAAAGATTAGAAAACAAAAACATGAATATTCAATAGTTATTATAACCGTATTTTACAGCTGACACACATTAACCGGGAAGTTCAGAATTTTTAAAATAGAGACATGAAATACATAAGAAGTTTCCCAGAATTGGTGACAATAAATAATAAAAATCTTTTTGCCTGTCACAGTTACTAAGATTTTCATTCACATAGAATATCATATGGCATTTTAAAAATCCTTTATCTTCAATTACTCTTATAAATTAAAATTATATTTGTATATTTTCTTTTTGAAGCTAATAATGCAATGCTGATCAACAGTTAACATTTCATTAGAGTCAGTGATTCTGAAATGTATATCTCTCTTGTAGTTAGCTCATATTAGTTACAGGACCGTTCCAAAAATTTTTTAACTAGAGTGTACTTATACAAAATGAACATTATTATTATCATCTTATTGAAATAGGAAGGAAGGAGGGGGAAAAATGCCACTTAACTAAATTTATAAATATATAAATGTCACTGATGACATTATATTTACCTAAAATAACATTAAAACTGATGCACATGAATTATAGAAACGAAATTTTGCCACAATATTCAGCTGCTGATAACAGAAGTTAGACATTTAAAATGATAGTCTAAACCAAAATAAATTAAAGGATAAATTTACTGGAGTCCGTGTTATGTTAACATCAAGGAGCATTATACCTTACTAATACACACAAATATCTAAAGGAAATTAGAAACGTTTGTGAAAAACATTTTGTAAAATCAGACATTGAAAGAGCAAACGAACATTTTGATGAGAAAAAACAAACTTCTGTAAAAGTTAATTTGATTTCATCTAAGGCTTTGAAAGGACTTCAGAACTGCTTGGCTGCCCAAAATATTTATCAGGTAAATCTTCTAACTTCTAGAGAAGATGCCAATGACAGACTTAGTATTGATGGAAGCAATTTACACCTTGCACTTGCTGCAAGTCAAAACAGTGAGGAAACTTATGACAAGATAAAATATTTTAACTCATTCTCTGAAGCTTTGTCATGCATAAAATCTGAGGATATTCCTGATGCTTCAACAATTATTTTCAAAGAAGATAAAATCCTTTTTCTTATTATTGATACTCAGTGTGTACTTCTTATTGAAGCTTCAGTAGTAGTGACAGAAAATTTAATATGTAATATTTTTATTGGTACATCGGAATTAAAAGTAATGCATAAGGAAGTGTTTTTTAAGATAATAAACAATATAAATAGCTTTTTTGAAGTTTTAGATTTTTTACTGAATATTTCTAAAGCACAAAATGAAAACTATCAATAACTATGATGGTGATAAAGAGAAAGCAGTGGAATTCATTATTAAAACCACTATCAAATCTTATTTGTAAAATGGAATGCATGCATTATTCACCATATGTGTAGGTTTTCTTCGTTATTTTATATTCTATTTTCCCTCATGGATATACATTTTTTAGAAATTCATGCAATATTATGCCGCATCCAAGAACAATAATACAGTACAAAGTCTTAAATTCGGACCTCAAAGCCACAAACTTTTTGGGGGGAGGGGGGGCATGTGGCACGGATGCACGTTTGATATTTCCTTCCACAATAAAACATGTGGAGAGCCCCCATTCTTAATTTTATTTAGGTACTAAATAAAATACCTCGTTACTGAAGAAATAAATCATTTAAGCATAAATTTGTGAGATTAATAATTGGGCTCTGTAGCTGATTTCTGTTTGGCATACATCTCAAACCCAAACATTCTACACAGGAACATCTAGTATTTTGTACCCCTGACCCGGATCTGGAGAATCATTATTTATTATATTTTGCTTTCATCAATGCATGACAACTTGAGTAATGACTCATGCAGCAATGTCTAAACATTTTTTTATATATATATTACTAATTGAATAACAAGAGTATGGCAACCTTTAATGTTTTTGGCGATGATTACAGATTTAAGTTAAATGCACTAAGAAATGTTGACGAGGAAAAATTTAACAACAATTTCTTTTCGTATGCTAAAAATAGATTTTGTTAATGAAACTCATAGGCCAAAAGATTACATTTAGTGTTATTTGAGAGAAGAATAACTGATATGTTATTCACATAAACCCAGAACTGGCATCAGGGCTCATATGGCCGCACCTGGCGGTAGAATTTGGGGAAGACAAAATTTTTGGAATTTGGAGAAGCACCGAGTGGCAAAATTATGGGATGACAGAATTTTTATAATTTATGGAAAGCACTGGGATCCTAAGTTTAGGGGCGGCAAAAATTTAGAACTTGGAGGTGCTTTGTAGCAGGATTTAGGATCCATAGAAGGCGGTATCTAGCCCCGGCTATAGATAAGCTTTAAGCATGTGAAAGAAATAGACGTAGGTATAATAAATAACTAAACTAATAAAATTCAGGCTTACTTCAGTACACGACAGAAGCAAGACAAAATTTAGCGGAACAACTTGTCTTTCGTCGTCATACATAGCCAATAATGTACAGTGGACGCTATTACGCTAGGCTAAATTATCTTCATTGATTATTCATTTAAGGAATTTCAGTAAATGCGGCAGACTGCAAGCCAAAGGTGAATGGATTTTGTAAAGAATGATAAATGAATGATATAACAGAATCTTTTCATTGCGATGGCAATGCCACAATCATCAATCAATTAACGGACGGTGAAATCTGTAATTTATGGTTCTAGATCCACAAAACACCACTACCAGTACTGAAGAAAGTGACAGAGAGATTATTGAAAATAAAGAAATTTTGATTGATAAGTTAGTCAGAATTCTCGACGCAGCAATTACAGGACTTGAACAGTGGAGCTTTGTAACTGAACAAGAAATCATGTCTGTTTATAGAATTAAAGAGAAAATATTAGCACAAAAAATGAAGCAACTTAAACTACTTACATTGAAAGAAATGTTTAGTAACGTAAACAAATAAATATTACACTTTTTCTTTGTAAATTTTGATACCCTGTAGATCATAAATGCTCTTTATTTCATAAATCACAATTTCATATTTTTAATTGTAAAATTTCTGCATGCTATCTTACTAGAATTAAGTTTATGATCTAATATCCGGAATTGCAGGAGTCCCAACAAGTCTGGATCTCGGACTTTGTACTGTATAGGATATGTTCCGGATTTAATACTAGCCCAATTACACAGCAGGGTGATGGAAATTTCTTATCTTTTGTTGAACAAAAAGTAAATGGCTTGAATTCAGAAGATGTTATAGTTACATTAATGTTGGATGAAACACATAAAACCATACACAGATTATAAGAGAGGAAATATTGTTGGTATGGCATATAACGTTCATAATGTAGCAAATACAACATATGTATTTATGATAAGAAGTTGTACATATACTGCCCATTAAAAGAATCCCAGCCAAGGAACTTTGTTTTTTTGGGGGGGGGCAGTTTTAAAGAATACTATAATTTGTTTACATAGTTTAGTGCTTAAAAGTTGTGTAATCAGTGATGATAATGCTGTAAACAGAAAGGCAGTGTCTTTTTTTCTTCCCCACCAAAGTTAAGTATTGTTTATCAACACCATGCAATAAAGATGACACTTTGTTTTTTTTATTAATTATGTTTATATATTTAAAGTATAAGAAATAACTGGTTGAACCAAAAAAAAA
>KK116603.1:12609-26718 GCA_000611955.2 Stegodyphus mimosarum
GCCTGATTTTGAGAAACTAACATTATCAACTGTCTCATTTTAAAAACTAAAACAGCTTTATGAAACTGAATCAAATTCCTAAGTGAAATATGCATATGGATTATTATCTTTCAAATCACTCAAACTTGGGGAGACAAAATGTCAAACTTCTTAACAGTATTTTTAACAATTATGTTATTGCTGCTCTTTCTACTACTGGTAAGGAGAACCATATTTCAAACTATGCCAGTACTGCAGGTTTCATAAAACTGTCAATGTTAGAACACCTTTCAAAAGGTCAGAGATTAATGACCCATTGCAAATATGCCAATATTACCTAAGAATTCTTTGCATGAAAAGTTTCTAGAACAATTTCTCTTATGGTAGATGTTTGGAAAACTAATGGTTCCACAACAGAGGTGCCTTTACTAAAGAAGGGCATTTAACTGTTTCTTACATTAAACATGGATTATTAGAATTACCTAAGTATCGTTTTCATGAGTTCAGATTTAAATACTTCCTTACAGGAAAGATACAAACTGATACATTCGAAAAGCAGTTTAGTAAATATTGGATGCTTGTTGATTCTTAATACCAAATATTAATAAGACTGTTTTCTTTTTTTTAAGTGAACCACAATTAAGAAGGCAGAATTTTCAGAAATATTTGTTATGAAAAAATGATACATTTTAGAACAGATTAAATTTCTACTTTGAGTCTAAATCATAAAGGGGTAATTTTTACTGAAAGTTAGATATAGCAAGTACGGTACTTTTAATTATTGCTATATAACTAGTTCGGCTATTGCGTCTCTTTACATGAAAGAAACATACTTGCCAACTGACAGCACTCAAAAATCGGGGGAATTTTTTTAGAAATCAGGATGACAAAAAGATTTTAAAAAGATAAAAATATATTTTTTAATAATGAATTAACTTGAATCTTGTTACTAATTAATATCTGAAAGTTCAGTTTTTAATTCCTAAAAGTAAACAGTACACTCTGCATTAATAACTTTTCAGTCCTTTGTTTCCAAAAAAAAAAAAAGTAACTTTTCAATTTTTTCAACAGAACTCATATTGTCCTTGTGTTTTTGTGTAAAAACATGTTTGAGAACATCAGCCCTTCCACCGCACGAAATCGAAAAATCCCAATGACAAACGGTACACATCGCAAATGCACTAATATATCCTTGAGGAAATATTAGAAGAAAAGTCAACTATGTATGATTTTTGAAAAGTACCTGAGTATTTTACCTTTTCAGCACACATAACTAATGTGAAATATTGCAATTTGTTAAACTATTTCTCAAAAGAACGTATGTTCACACAGGTGAGCGAAAAGATGAACGAAATAACAACTTCGATCTTGCTTTGAGCTCATTGGCTAATATGTGCCAGATGACGTGCAATGGCACTCGATGCTCAGTTGAGAAATAGAACAAGATGTTTTTGAACACGTGTTCCCATTCACAAAGCAGAAACGCACCATAATTTCTCATTGATGAAACTACTTTGGTTTTCTATGTAGTCTAGAGAAAATCCCAAACCACTTTTTTAAGAATGCAAATAAGGAAGTATTAAGCCAAGCTACATAAAAATTGTGAGAAATTTTAAGAATAAGAGAAAGTCGGGAGAAATATATTGTAAATCGGGTTGGCGGGAGAACGATCAGGAATCAGGAGTATTGGCAATTCTGAGAAAGGTAGTAAGATTCTTAGTTATGAATATTTTTATTTTTACTTAATTAAAATTGGAAGAATTAATCAAAAGCTGAATTTAAAAACATTACTTATATCTTGGAACCTGAAATTAAACTAAAATAATACTTTTGATCAGCATAGCACATATTTTAAGAAACTGGAAGTAAATACAATTAATGAAAAACTTAGAAAATAATTTAATGACCTTATTCATAAGACAAACATTATTAAAGAAAGAAAATGTTAAAACATAGCTTAAACATTTAAAATTTTCTTTGTTGGCAGATTTCTAGAATACGAAAGAATTTTGTCTAGAAAATAATTGAGGCAGTTCTTAATAATTACTTTCTCTTCTATGTGTAAACAATGTCAATTTCGTTAACAAAAATAAAACAGCAGCAAAAAATAATATAAACATTATGATTTAGTGAAAGAGTAATTTTTTCAGATATGAACATCATTCAAGGAAAATATTACATTTTAGAACTTTTTACATATGAATCTACATATATACTGGAAGGTTACTAATAATCTTTCCACATCAGAGAAAACATGATGTATAAAAACACTGCATCCAATATGTATATTAAGAATGAAAATGTAATATAAGCAAATATTACTAAAACTGAACTTTGGTGCTAGCCCCTTAATAATAATTTTTAGCACTGTCTTTTTTCCATTCTTTTTTATATTCTGTGGTCTTTGAGAAACTATTAAATTAGCAAAATTAAACAATATTTCTAAAAATAAACAAAGTTTTCAAAATATGAAAAGAAAACCAAAATGTTCTTAAGTAAATCTTACTGCATCATTGCATTTTGCATATTGCATATTCAGAAAAATAGAGTATTGGCAGATGGCTATCATCAAACATTTTCTTTTCAGTCGAAACTCCGGTTGACCTCTATAAACGAGCTGCAAAATCTTTACAGATTTTAATTCAAATTGTGAAAGTTAATGATTTAACACACTGAACAAAAAAGTGCAAATATTTTCACATTACATAAAAAGGTGTATAACAGATTAACAACACATTCATACCATACAATAAGACATACATATAAGCTCTAAAGACAACGTAATAGAACACTTCATTCAAGCTGAATGAAAGCATTAAAAATCATGCTAAAAATCTTAGCTCAAATAAAGCTTGTGTGTTTTGCCCACTTCTGAAGATCAAAATTGTTATCTTCCATCCATAAGCCACTGTCTGCACAACTGAAGCATGTACAAAAACAAAATGTATTTTTAAATACTGAAAAACACACACTCAACATAAATGCAAAATAGCATCATATTAAATTAGTCATGGCTTTACATTCCATCTTGTGCTTTTTGTGCCAATATGTTTTCTGGGGGGAAAATACATAAATAAATAAATACATATTATTTACAATAAAAATACAATATAAATATTAAAAACACAATGTGCATACTTTTATGAAAAATACAAACAGTACTGCATGTGGCAACTTAAAATTTGTCTGACACTACCTTTTGCATTCTTCAACAGAGCTTTAAATAGCAAAAAATATAGTTATGATTGAAACAGACTCTAAAAGAATCACTTTATAACATACTGTATTTACTTGCACAGTTTCTTTCATTTTTACTAATTTTAAAGTCTCAAAATGAGAGGGGAAAATTATGCAAATAATTTAATTTCTGAAGAACACTTACAATAAGAACATAAATTAAAAGTATCCATAGATAAACTGCTAGTAACTAATCTGCATTTCAATAATATAATAACTATTAAAAAATCTTCATTTCTACTTCCTGTATCCTGGCTCTTGCTCACTCTTATTGTTTGCTACTTCGAGGAGTCAAATCATTTAATGGCGCTGGAACTACTGTATGTGTCATGTGCTACAGCTTGTAAATCATCACAACCATCACTGTTCAGTCTGCCTTACAGCATACAATGATCTTCAGAACAGTCAAGAGCATTAGATATCTTCTTTTCCATGAAGTTCTTCACTATTATTGCTTCATCAATTAGAGATCATTCAACCAAAATCCACGAGAAAAACAATTAATATGACGAACACAAATACTATATGTAGGAATTATTATTTTTTTTAATTTAGGGAGCTCGCTTTCTTAACACCTTGAAGAAGTTGAAAAATACATGAATATTTAAAAAAATTTTAGAATCTTCGCTAAAGAGCAAAAAACAATTAAATGAGCAAATTAATTTAGACCTAATTTCTATTATCATTCCATTTAGTGAAAAACTAAAACCACAAAACTGATAATGATTCTATAAAAATCTTACAGTACATAAGTGAGCAAGTATCTAATAACCAGAAAGTTTCACTGAAGTCCTGACAAGTGTTGAATTTTGTACTCTATATATTTCAGCACTCATAGTTGCAGTGATAAAAATGTGTAATTCAGTGAAATTATTTAAAACGATATCCATTTATAACATGATTCTACCACCTTTCTACAGATGACTTGCATAAATACTTTCAAACTCACTGCACATATTTTAGACAGATTATAATAACCCTGGAATCACTCTCCAAACAAAAAAATGACTCATCAGTATAGAACTCAGCTCCCGCCGTCGCTCATATGACAACAACCTTTGCACCATAGAAATTAGGCACATTTCTCAGCTTAAGTTATTGGGCACAAGTCATGGATTCCCTTACATACAGTTTTCCTTTATGCAGACGTTGGTATATCTGGATGACCAAGTTTCAGCAACTACAGTAAACTTCCTTGCACTCTGATCTCAGTTGTCCTTTTCTTTTAGCAAGCCATTGCCAAATAATGATTCTGAGATTGAGAGTTCCTGTAAATTTTTAACCATGACTGATTATCTGTATATATCACCAGTGTTTTTACGGTGCTTCCAGATTCTTCACATGATGCTCTTGGCTATTTTTAGGTTTTTACAGACCTGTGTCAATGTCTATCCTGCTTCCACAGTTGCAACTACATTATTTCTTAAAATTTGTCAACTGCCTTCTCGACAACATGCTCCACCTTTTTGCATGATAAGATTTTACCTAACTACTCATAAAATTTGGAGCAGTCCCCTGCACTCTTTTTAATATGTGTGGAAAGAGCATGCAAAAAAATTTGCATATTTCTCTGTAACAAAGATGAACTGCACTATGTGATAACATTTACCTTGAGCAACCAACCAACTTTCATGTGTCTTAATAAAATTAACATGAAACATCTTTTTACAGTTATTCTTTTTATTTTCTCTGCCAGTTCATTTCTGCATTTTTACTAACGATGGTTCCACTTAATGCACTATTTTCAGCAATTTAATTCCCCTTTAAACAGTTTTTTACTGAAATTCATAATAAACTGGATTTTAAAACAATATTTCACCATGTAATAAAACATGACTTAAAAGGAACCAGTTACACATCTATACTGTCTTAAACACAAATGCATTCTTTAAATTGAAATAAATACCAGTTCTGAGCACACATGTAAAGCAAAAAATAAAAGTTCATGAATACAATACAAAATATATTTATATATATATATCTTGGCACTAACGTGCTTCTTCGAATAGGATTCGAACCCTCTGAATCCTATTCGAAGAAGCACGTTAGTGCCAAGGTTACATATTAAACACAATTAAAACTCCAAAATTCACAATAAAATATAACTCAAAAATATATGCCATTAAAATTGTAATTTTTTGGCAAAATGGGAAAAAGCAGAAGTTGTAAGAAAAACAAGGTACATTATGAACAAAATGGCAATATAGCATAAAGCATGGAATTTAAGACTTTCAAGCCAAACTATCTAGCACTAAAGCAGCTGAGATTATGATGTTATACAGTAAGTAAAAAATTCATTATTCCCTAAGACATGTTAAAAGAATAATATTAAAATTAAAAATGAGAAATTATGGCTAAAATGAAAATCTTAACTGGAATAGAAAAATGTTGGTAAAAAGTCTTGGGTTAAAATTCAAAAATTAAATGTTACAGCAAACAGTATGTATTTGTAAGGTACAAAATATGAAAACAAACTATGAATTTAAATTTTGCTATAGCCCTTTAATTCCTCATTTTAATTTAAGAATTTCCCCTCACTATTCTAAAAATAATAACAGCATTTTTGCGGGCTGCGCCATTTCTAGATAAATCCTATCATATGATTTTTACATAATGATGAAGACATAGCTAATTCGGAACTTAAACTGAAACTTTTTTCTTCATAAGCCTCCATAATGGATAGTTATGCATTTGGTTTCTGCACCCCAGCCTAACTGGACTACTGCTTTCTGCTCTCTTTTTACTGCAAAGCTATCAAAAATCTAAACATTGTGAAACAGGTATGAATCAGACAGCCAATTTGTTTGTGGCAACAAATGTCAATTGAAATCAAAAATGAATATTTATTCTACCTTGGCTGTCAAATTTGATCTTTATATGGATCAATAGCTAAACTATCACTGTTTCTACAACATTATTACATCTAGTTTGACAGCTGTGGTAAGTGCAGGTCTGCAAATGGAAAAATCTATCTATGGAATTTTTAAATGTGTTACTGATTTGCTATGAATACTAATTTTATGTTATTCTGCATCCTTCTGAAACATCACTCGTTCAATTCAATATCCAAAAGTGATACAAATTCCTATCATCGTGTCCAAAATTAATCCAGAATAGTGTTTAAAGTGAAGAATGGGTGATTTCAAGGTTTAAGTAGCAGCGTTTTCAAGGAATGTTCCAAATCATTTCAACTACGCACTGCAGCAATTCAAAAGCCATTCTTCTCCGGCTAAAGAATGTGCTTCAACTTTGTGTGCCATAAATTTATTTTCACTATCTCTTTTTATCATTAATGTTATATTTGTCAATTGAAAAACTCAAAATTTTGATTGCCAACAGATGTTATCCATAATAGAACTTCATAATCATTTTTTTCAGTTAATAATGTATTAAATTACAGTCACTTCAGTGAAAAAAAAAATATAGTGCTACGGCTTTTAAAATTTTCCATTATGTGTTTCATGAATAAAGTAAGATTTTAATTAGTGCAGCTACAATTATATTACAATCATACAGAAATTGCTAATCATTACTATTATTTTGAAATATTAAATATGTAATGTTTTCTTAATTTATTGGATTTTAAAAATTTAGCATTATTTTATGAAAATAACTAAAAGTTTATGGCATCAAAAATTTAATTTTTCATAGTTATGCTTAATAAAATTAAGTAATGAATTTAAAGATTTGCAATTATTTTACTTACAGGAGGTTAATTAGTCTTTTAATACTATACTTTTGAATTATTGTTTAAAAAAACCTTTGAATTATATTTAAGAATTTAATATTTATTTCAAGAATGAGCTAAAGTGAAAAAAAATTAATTAAATAAACTTTAAATATTAGTTTGGAAAAATGGGAAAAAAATGTGTTTTGAGTAAAATATAAAAAATATTTGATATTGTGATAGTAAATATGATGATGACAGAAATATGAACAATTTTAGAAATTAATTTATTATAAATAATGTAATTAAAAGTAAATTGTACTATTAAAAAAGTAGTTTGAAATTATGGTAAAGAATGTTAAAATTTATGTACAGTTATATGTATAAAGTTTAGTTTAAAAAGGTGTATAAAGTTTTTATATTTGTGATACTGCATGAAAAGCTTTGAAAAGCCTTCTCTAAACAAATATAATTAAGTGGACTCTAATAAACAGGCTTTTGGACTGAAAATTTTATGATTTGTATTTTTCAAATTATGTTTCTCTTCATTTGCTAATGTGCTTTATCTCTTAAGAATGCTTTTCTCTTTGAAAGGGAGGGAAGACCTAAGATAAAAAATATGAAAGCAAACAACAAATTTTAATTGTGCAACAGATCCTTAATTCCTCACTTTAACTTGTGTATTTCAGATCTCTATTCTGAAAATAGTAATAATTTTATCTGGACTGCATTATTTCTAGATTATCATACGCCTTTTACATAATGATGACGATGTAGCGAATTTGGAACTTAAACCAAAACATTTCTCTTTGTTAGCCTCCATAATGGATAAGTACGGACTGGTTTTCTGCATCTCGGCCTAGCTAGACTGTTGCTTATTACCTTCTTCTTATCTGTAAAGTTATCAAAAAATGTAAATATTTGAAAATAGGCATGAATTAGAGTGTTTTCAAAATAGGCATTTATTAGAGTGTTAAGTTTTTTGTGGCCACAAAAGTGAATTGAAATCAAAAATGAATACGTTTAATCTGTCTCAGCTGCCAAGTTTGCTCTTCATTATGGATAAATAATTACACTATCAAAGTTTCTATAACATTATTACACACACACACACATATATATATACACATACACAAATATAACTTTAGAAATTTTAAATTAAAATCATTATTAAAGAGCACACAGTATGCTGCAAAATTAATTAATTAATCAAGAGATAAAAATTAAATTATGAAAGGGATTAACAATCTAATAAGAAGCACACAATTCAAAACTGAAACAAAAACAACTGAAATTGTTTTAAATTTGAAATGCGTACCTACAGTTAGACTGTTAACCCTTTTCTTGATTTAATTATCTATATAGATAGATAGATAAATTATTAAATAATTAGTTAGATAAATTATTATTTTTTTAATCTACCAAGAATACAAAAATACATACAGCACATGTAGTATTGCAGTAAGCAACTTTGGCACACTGCTTGCATCGAAGTGTAGCAGCACTCTTGCAAACAGCACAAACCATCTGTTCAGTAGATTCAGAAGCAGGCTGCTAAGAACAATAATTAAAAATTCTATATTTTACAAGTAATATTAAGATTATTTAAAACATGCAGTTTAATATTAGATCTATGAAAACTTGAAAGTTGCAATATGATACTAATTCTAAATATTAATCTGTGATCACTATAAAAATAAAATTTTAGATAAAACTTCTAATTACACAAATTCGCGGTCAATTAAATTCTGCTGCCTATGTGCATAAATGCAGTGAGTTAAGTGCTACTGGTGGCATCATTTGCTGAGGAAATCATCGTAAGGCAATTGAAACACTGAATTCTTTAGTTAGTGTAAACACAGAAAATGCAATTTATTAATCTGATGCTAAAGTTGTTACACCAAAAATATAATCATGGTACAAGATCAATATGTTTATCATATATTTCACTATTCTTTCCTTAGCATGCAAGTCCTATTTCATCAATGTGCAGCCAAGCTGAGCTTGATGCATTGAGGTACATATATGTAGTCCCAATGTTATGAGAGACTATGGCAGTGGTTCTCAACCTTTTTTGCTCCATGCACCTCTTTCACCATAGCTAGATTATCATCCCCCCTTTACTTTCAAAAACTCAAAAAATACATACATTATTTTATTTAAATTTAGATTATTTTTATCATGTTTTATAAATTAAACAACAAAAAGTATAAAAAATATTGATAAAAACCAAAACTTGAATAAAAGTAGTTTTTATATTCCTAAACAAGACTAAATCCTTAGAAGGTAAATCAAAGGCTAACAACATTCTCCCTCTGAAACTATCAGATTGCCCCCCCTAAGGAAAATTTCCCCTTGGTTGACAGCCCTTGGACTAGAACTTTTAAGAATAACTAATATAACATCTAATGCCACGAATCTACATCAACAAATAATGAATGGCTGGACTAAGTGGAATACTGCTGATGGTTTAATCTATTCAGAATAATATCTGCCTTTCAAAATACTAAATTCATGAGACAAAATCAATCCTGGAAGTGTAGTTTACTAACCTGATCCTTTAGCTGTCACACCAAAAGTGCACTAACATACAGACAATAATATTTCAATACTAAATTATCGATCTTAAAAAATTACATTATGGTAAATAGAGGAAACCTTTCCCCTCTTTCTATTTGACATAATGTAACTCTATTTACAGTTAGAAGTGTTACCTATCCCCTCTTTCTGTTATGATAATTAGAATGATGGGAAAGATAACCCTTTTCTGAGGGAAATGAAATTAATCTGAGTTTTGAAAATAAATGGCGTTTTTCGATATTTCCATAACAAACAAAAAAGAATATACAATTTTAAAATGCCATACTTATCTGATTATAAGCTAACAGTGACTGTATGCTGACTCTAGGAAATCAGAACCAAAAATATATAATAAATTAATGATTTAACCTTATTAATGATATCGATGCTAAATCAAGAAAAATATAAAGGTCAGCTTACAATCTACAAAATTATGTTACCTTTTGAAATTTATGATCAATATTATTAAATGACTAGAAATATATACATATTTTAATGACACACTTTCTCCTTAAAACTGACAGTGTAATTTAACTGGTTTAACCTCTCCTCTTTTATTGGTATGCCTGGAATTGAAAAGGTTAGAAAATTATTATTTTTCCACAAGTAATTTCTGCAAATTCATATTTAGAAAGAAACATGCAAGTTGCGTAAAGTAAAATAAGTTCATGAACATGAAAGCAAAGTCTATTTTAAGAGCCTATTCCTTACATTTCTGTTTTCCAATTTAATACACCTACCTGAAAAAACAAATGGTGCAGATCCAAAAATCCATCACTGAACATTTATTCCTTCACAAAATTTAAATTACTATTTGAGGGATAGGAATAACATTCATAGTTTGCAGGCCCCAAAAATATGTATAACCTGCAATAATATTTATTATTGCAACAATGTTAAAATACATTTAGAATACCCATAAGACAGTGCAAAGAAGAATTACATAGGATGAGACAAGAGTCACGTACAAAAGGGATACGTATAATCAGTTGTATAAACAGTATATAATGCACAAAGACTATTTCATTATTGAAAACCTATTTTGTTTATTTACATCTATATCTATTTATTTTTATATCTTTGTCCACACCAAGACATAAAAATAAATTTTACACATGACTATTTTCTACCCACAAAAGCTTACTATTCAACCTACAGCAAAACTGGGAAGTATTGTTAAAAATACACTGCTGGCCATTAAAATTGCTACATCAGGAAGGAAAACAAACAGCAGAAAAATATTTATTATAAATATACAGTATAATGGGGGGAAGACATGATTAAATGTGCAGGTGGTTTGGGGTGTACAACACGCAGAATTCAGTATACAGATCTGACTGGACATCAAGTTAAAAAGCTTGGATGAGAGTAAGGGTACTTTATCCCATATGGCTTCAACTCTTCAATGAGTTCACTAGCTGCGATGGCGTGATTAGATGTTCTTGGTGAGAGACGTGGAGAATGTGCTGGCCAGGACAATACATGAACGCCCTCTGTATTGAGGAAAGTCAGGAGACAGCACAGGTAATATGCAGTCCTGCATTATTTTGTCAAAACAACATGGCATCACACAGGGTTCAAAGATAGAGCACGGCACTAGCCTTAACATATTAGAAATGTAATAGCAAAAGTCCACAATACTGGCTATTGAAACAAGAGGTGATCGGGGCATGTACCCAACGGTACCCCACGTGCTAGCCCAGTATGATGATGAAGAATGCAAGCTGGCAATTTTCATTCTTCTTAGTACCTCCACACAGAGATGCATCCACCATGATACTACATGCAGAACCAGGCTTCATCTGAAGAGACAACATGTTGCCATTCATGTGTCTACTGTCATGGCTCATCACATCACTGTAAGGATGCCCATCTTTGTAGCTATGTCAAGAGAAAGAGCAACAGCGTTGCTGCAAACATCACTGCACTGTTCAATCAGACGTGTCGTCCTGCACATGAGTCAAATTTCTGACTCAGGATATGTGGTGTGGCTGTATGATACTGCAAAGCTGAGAGCACAACTTTCAGGTGCTAGCGGCTTGGAGCCGCTGAGATAACTGCATGGTTAGTCCTCTTGGATTCCTAGATTTCATATTAGTCTGACTGTCATGAGATCCCGACCAACATAAGCTGCAAAGTTGCCGAATAATAAACCACAGTCCAATAAATCATAATCCTGCCACAAACAAATATTGATACATGCTGGTAGCAGTTTCAAACAGAAGCATAACACAACCTTTACACAAACAACCAATGCTAAAATGCAGTTTCTAAATGAGAAACTCCTTGTGCAGTCTTCCCATTTATACACAACACAGACTCAAACCTAACTTATACGAACATGCTGGAATGCTAATCATCAACATATTCCAGCATGTAATACCTTTCATGCAAATTTGACGACTGTTGCATGACGCCTTCATGGTGAAGCAATTTTAATGGCCAGTAATGCATTTAGACTTAAAAAAAAGTTTTTAGCACTGAAGGAAACAAATGAATTGCTATAGTCCGCAAACTACTTACAAAATTTTTGTCGACAACCTTTATCTTTCCAGTGCAGATTCTGATGAAGAGATGAGCTTCATAAGGATGAAAGGAATGTCTATAAAAGACACACAAAATTTATTTAACTTCTTCATTAACTTTTAGAAGCTCCTTGTGCTGGTACCAGAGTTCACTCTAAGCTGTGTGTGTGTGCGCCCACACGCCTATCAAAAATTTAGCGCACAAAGAAAATTAACAAGCACACACACAAACACGTCACTAAATAAAATAATAATTAACTTTTTACATTACTTTTAAAATAATTCATATTAAATATGCTTATTATACATTCATTAGTATTTAATACGTGTGCTGGTGTTACACCATACAACTGTAGGAAATGGTGATGGTGTGTTTGCGCAGTCTCCTAATGTAAGTAAAATGTCCATTGTTAAAAACAGACTGGTACATTTTACCCACAAGTGTAAAATGTGCAATTTTGACCACAAGTGTAACTAACAATATATGTGGTTATGCATTAAAAACTTTATAAAAAGAAGAAAAACAGCAAGTGATTTTAAAATTGGACGGCTCAATAAAATAGTTAAAACAGAGACATCAAACAGAAAAAATAAATTACAAATTCCATTACAGGAAACATTTTTATATGACAAAGAAAATGCTACTGGGATGATGGATGCGGAAATAATGATTTTTTTGGTAAAAAAAAAAAAAAAAAAAGGGAAAAAAAATATATTTTTAAAAAAAAAAAAAAAAAAAAAAGGGCAGATAATTAAAAAATTGTATTTTTTAAAATGTCATTTAAATAGTAAATCTCATGTGGACACTAACAAAATTAAAAAGCAAAAATCTCATGCTATCGTCAACAGGATTAGTATATTTATTAAATAAGATATTGGATGAACGTCAAAAGAAAAAATCTATTCTGTAACGCAGTGAAAATATTATTTAATAATGTATTACCAGCAATTAAAATGAACATTTCATTACACTCTGTCCAGGATATAGCTGACCATGCGGCAAAATACATTACAGTTTCAGAAAACTGACAAAGTAAGAATTATGTTTTCATGTTTTTAGAAATTATTAATTCCATAATAAAAACTGACATGACAAAAAACTAACGGATCTAATTTTCATACTTTAACTTTCAATGAAAGTACTCACATTTCTATCACAAAATGTTAATATTATACATAAAATTTATATGTTAAGAGAACAACCAGTATAAAACTATTTTTGGTGGAATAATTCAGATCTTGTGATGCTTTTCACTTGTTTCTACAACATAACAATTTTGCTGAGAAAATAATACTGATTTTTTCTAAAAATGGTAATGTTTACTTCGGACAGCTATTATGATAGGTCAGATAAATGGAGTGACAGGAAAACTAAAAGATAATAAATCACATTTGATTCAACAAAACTGTGCTGCACATTGTGAAAATTAGGGTATTTGGGGTACTCCAAAAGAAGTTAAATTAATGACAGATATTTAAACTTTGATAAGAATGATATAAATTATACTTTCTGCAAGAAAGCAAGATAAATTTCAAGATATTGCAATTGCTTTAGAAAACGTGCTACTGCCTTAAAAAATGGAGTTACTACCTATAAAGTACCGTCTTTTTCTGAAAATAAGACATCCTCCGAAAATAAGCCCTATCGAGATTTTCGGAACTTTTTGTAAAATAAGACATCCTCCGAAAATAAGCCCTATCGTGATTTTCGGAACTTTTTGTAAAATAAGACATCCCCCGAAAATAATCCCTAGTTAAAATAATGTGACAAAAAGAATTCGTTAAAAAATGTTGTTGATTTATTAAGTAATAATATGTTTAGCTTTCCTAATACTCGTATTTCAGAGAAATGTTTGAAACAAAATATTCCAAGAAATTAATTGTTTACCTCTACAGTTCGTTTCAAATTAATTCTTGGAATTTATCTTAAAACTACAACATAAGGCAGCAGTCTACATTGAGCGACAGTGTAGGTATACACCGTTCATTCATTTCAGTCTTGTAAGTCTGATTATTTCCTCATATGTAATTTTATTTAAAAATAAAGTGAATAATTTTTAATCCCAGTTAAAATGAGTACAAAACGAAAGAGCTATTCCGTCGAGTACAAAAAGGGAATCG
>KK116603.1:27945-39491 GCA_000611955.2 Stegodyphus mimosarum
TCTGTATTCTGTAAAATAAATATTAAATAAAAATATATAAATATACTTTTATTTTTGCCCTCCCCCAAAAATAAGCCCTAGCGCGTATTTTGGACCAAAAAAGAAAGTAAGACAGTGTCTTATTTTCGGAAAAAGACGGTAGTAAATGAAGTTAGGTCCCTGTCTAGGCATTCTGCACTGAAAGCAAAAATTAATTATCCAATGCGGACAAGCACAGCCTATTAAATTATACACATTTTTTGCTGCACTTCAATTAAACTTACTTCCTTAAATTTCATTACAGGTATATTTCGCATTCCAATCAATTCAGTTCTCACTTCGCGGCAAGACAAAAATACATAAAAAAAATACTCAAGACTCTTCATTAAAAATTGTAAAATGAAAAGAAATCTAAAATATCAAATACAAACAGTTAAAAAAATTACAATTAAAATTAGAATTTCTACCCCAAAGCAAGCAATTCAGCCAGCAGACCAGAAGACAAAATTTTCGGTGCTCAGAATTGAAAGTAAAACTTTGGTCTCACTGGGCAAAAAGGCACTGAAGTTAGTGCACGGACTGACTTAATTTACTATTCTATTGAGTTTCAAATTTAAACAAATAGCATCCTTATTAGACCTAGAGACACTTTTAAATTGTTGATAATTCTATAACTACTGCACACAGATTAACTCAAGGCATGAAAACAACAAAATTCAATCACTTTAAAGCAAAAAATGCATAATTTACCAACATATAAGAATAAAAAAACCACTAAATTTGAAATCCACTAAATATTAAATCCACCACTCCTAAAGAATTGATTTAAACATGACAAAGACTGTGCATGAAGCTAACATGAATATTTCCAAACTTGCAATGAAATCCACCACCAGTCAAAATAATTTCAGCGAGCTAAACCCTGGCCAACTTGATATCCAAAGAAAAGCTTTCAAGATGAATGTTAAGGCTGAAACGGATAAGAGTGACTTTCAAACAACAAACATGCAGGGCAAATCCCCCCACTGATTATCTCAAGCATACAGATTACTTAAAAGATCTTAAGGAAAGACCTTATCGAGAATTTACAAAACTCTGAAGGCAAAAATTAAGACTAATATCCTAATTGTAATCCTCAGTACAAACTGGTGCTTAAGCAAGTCAAACTGTTCTGTGATGCTGATTATAGAAAAGTAAAAGATAAATTTGAAAGGGAAAAGATATCCTTTCACACTTATCTATCAAATTTGGAAAAAAACAATTGCAGTCATAATAAAAGATCTCATAAAGATGAGATTACACACAGAATGGTGTTGCAATGCAAATCTTAGTGTTTTATGTCAAAGTTCCTCGCACAGAGTAAAGGAGAAAGATCAATATTAGGAAGACAGCAATTATAGGATTTAGGATATTAGGAAGATCATCACTCTGCATGTAAAAATATAGACTTAATAAATGCATCATAGCCCTATGCAATGTTTTAATTAGCAGCGTTATAACCATATGAAAAGAGCTTGCCATAACACACCAAAGTACGTTTGCCCTGCTCAAGAGCATACGCCACATTACTTTCCCAAGAAGACAAAGAAAGATAACACACCAAAGTATGTTTGGTCTGCTCAAGAGCATATGTCACATTACTTTCCCAATAAGAGAAAGAAAGATATACAAGTTTAATGTGTGCTCTGTGAAGGCCCACATCCAGGAGACCATAAATCCTCCCCAAAAAAGGCTGTTAAAACAAATACAGTAATGAAAATCTGAAAAATAATGTCAAAATTTTAAACGAATCAGAAAATGGGATAAAGTCATGCAACTCTTTCGGTCAACCTCATATCAACCTCATAGTAGAAAAGCTGGCATTTTTACCAGAAACAAAAAATGAATTACTCATATTTTCTGCAAATTGCTACAATTGAACAGTATCAAGGCATGTGCATGTCTGAAACATAGGGATAATTTGAAGCTTTATTTAATTATTTCAGTATATGAACAACCGTGAGAAAATGTAAACATTCAGTATTTAAAATGTGTATTTAACTAACCTTTATTATAGCAGGAGATTTAAATTGCAAGTATGCAGCATGAAACTTATGAAGCCAGAACTCAATAGGCTTTGCTTTACGTGTTCATCGTCAATCAGAGTTGCTGAGTCTGTGAAACTAACACATCATCCAAGACAGTCAAGTTTTCAGATAGATGAGCTGGGTATAATAATCAAAAGGTAATATCTCTCAAATTCCACATCCATAATTGACAATGAACTCTATTTACTGCACATAGACTGCAGCTTAATTTGCCACCAACTCCAAGTAAAACAAACTGGTATGATTACAAATATATGCTAAGATCAGGATTTAAATGCAAATGCTTGCTTTCAACTACCTGAGGACATAAATAATGCTACCCTGCGGTTTACATCCAAATTACAAGGAGCTATAAATCAAGCTATGCATACATTTCCAAAAATGGAATTAATATATTACATCCAAAAAACATAATAAATGTCTTCACATTTACATATGAAAAACATTTCCAAGTATATAATATGCCAAACTCTGAAGAAAATTGCATTAACATGAAGTTGAACATTTTTTTGATCTTTGCTAATACAATTTCAATTCATTTAACATCCCTATCAAAGTGGATTCAACTGTCGAAAATCTGGACCCTAAAAGAAAGCAAAAGTTTATGATAAAATTCTAAATATCATTATATTCTTCTTTTCTGCACAATTTCCCCCATATTTTTTTCAGCATATGAACTTCAGCAGCCCTTTTTCAGCATTCAGAATCCTTTGGTACACGATAACAAAACAAAATGTTTACTTAAATAGAAAAGTATTTTGTGTAAGAAAAAAAGTATTTTTAAAATTGTTAAGTCCTTTTAAATACATAATAATATTAGTATATCTTTTTGCATAATTTTTAATGTGCTCAGTATATCATTTAAGCTGCCTCTTCAGAAATAATATACACCGTGTAATTTTCCATTACCAATTTTCAAGTGGTAAAGTTAATAAGAAGACAAAAGAAAAAAAATTAATATAGTAGCACAATTAGGGCACTCCCAAAAATAGAAATTACATTTATCCCCCGTATTTTCAATCCATGTTTCCATCTCAACATCTTCCCCAGGGCCTGAAAACAAGTAATAGTTACAGGAGTTAACAAAAAAAAAAAAAAAAAAAAAAAACCTGATCAGCTTGCTTCTGACCATTTCAAAACTGTTTCTGATATTAATTATCAATGAAATGGAAAATGTTATCTCAGGAAACAATATCCTCTCGCCGACTCAGTTCGGATTTAGAAAAAATTACTCAACTGTTTACTCGATCAGCTTGCTCCTGATTATCTAAAAACTGTTTGCGAGATTAATTATCAACAGAATAAAAAACTTCCTCTCAAGAAACAATATCCTCTTGACAACTCAATTCACATTTAGAAATGGTCAGTTAAAAGAAACAGTTGTGGCCTTATTTTTCAATGTAGAAAAAGCATTTGACAAAGTGTGACATCTTGGTCTGTTCTAAAATTAACTAAATATAACTTTCCTGCCTTATATATCGGTATTCTACATGGGTTACTACAAAAAGTTTCAAGTTGAAATTAATAATAATTTTTGCACTAGAATTATACCGGCAGAGGTCACTCAAAGTTCAATTTTGGAACCACTGCTGTTTAATATTTACATTAATTATACAGTAACAATACATTGAACTGGATTTACAAAATATGCTGCTAGTATTACCAACATGACTAAATTTCCAACCCTCATCATGAAAGATTTAAACTTTAAAATGCAATAAATTTCATTTATCCCTAGCTTAAAAACTGAAAAATTAAAAAAAAAAAAAAAAAAAACTCAAGGAAATACTGCAGCATTATTTAGAAAATCAACAATGGTAGTGTTGGTGATGCACCTGAATGACCTGATTATACCACATGAAATGAGGAAAACTCCATTTAGGACTTATTTTCGGTATTACTCATATTATTAAATTATTTGATATTATTTGTGATTATTTTTTAAACAACTGAATTTTAGTATTTAAATACAAGTCAGGGATAAAGCATTGAAAGCTCTGATGTATGTTTATGCTTTTACAAGAAGAAAGCACTGCTTTATTTTAAAATTAAGATGACTGTACCTGCAAATGATGAGGTCAACTAAGCTTTACGCCATCTCAGGTTTGGGCTTGCCCGCAGAAACCGGCTGATGGAACAGAAATTACAGAGCAAGGCCATAATGATGATGAGCCTTTTGGTTCATAAAAAATACAATTTCCCATAATGATAATAAAATCAAGTCCTTGGACTATAATATTTCAGTTTCTGTAGCCAGATTCTATAAGAAATATGAGCACCATGAGTCTAAGATTATTCAGAACAGTGGTGACTATGACTATTTAATTGAATAGCCCTAAAAAAAAAAGCCTAATGGATAATTCACCATAACATGGCATCAGCGAAATCAGCTCATCACTGAAATCACTAAAATTTTTCTAGCAAATATTCTATAATACAAAATTCTCAAATGTGGACATCGAATATACAGGCCTACAGACCACCAGATTTCTTTCTTTCCTTTCTTTTTTCCCCCAGGAATAGGACAAACATTCTGAAAGTAGCATAACACTTAGTTATTAATGCTTGGGGCATGTGCAGTAGATATTTTTTTCATAACGCAGCCTTCATCACATTTCTGCGCATGGAAATTGAGTACTTTAAAGCCATTAAAGAAAAAAATTAAGGGTCTATCAGTACACAGGAATTGAATAAATTCAGTTATCCACGCCTGAACTTCACTTTTGAAATACCATCTTAAGAATAAAGCAGATTTGTAAATAGGATGCATTACTAAAACATAATCTAATATTAATTATAAAACAAATTTGAGAATAAAATCAATTCTGTAAAATTGTATTAACCCACAGGGTGGCTTCGATTTTTAAATCTGTCTAGAATAATTGTATTTAAACAGCATTTATTAGCTAATTTGTAAAATTACATATTTTAATCCTTTTTTCATATACTTACATTAATTAAGATGACATTTACATTATTAAAGGAAGGAAGAAAGCAAAATATCTTAAACTATAAACTATTATATATATATATAGAGAGAGAGGGACAAAAAAATCTCATGACTGGATAAAGCCAGTCATGCAATTAAGAGCATTAACTATTTTACACTTATAATATTTGGACATATTTTAAAGAAGATTAGTGACATTTTATGTATTACTAATAGTTACCTTTATGTTGATTTTTTACTTTTATGTCTTGTTTCAACACGTACTTGCTCAGTTTAGAGGTTTAGCAAATAGCAAGCAAATTTTATGTCAAATGGCACAGGTTATAAATGAGAGGTAAAATCACAATTACATGATTCATAACAGAGCCTTGGCTGTTGCCTAGGGAGAGATCTGCTGATCAGAACACACCTGAACGCCTGCTGTTGGCATAGTTGGCAAGTGTTAAAAGTTAGTCGTACTTCATTTGTCTGATGCAGTTGGTGTTACAGCTTCGCATAGAGTTTCTAAATTTCTAACCCAATTAACATACAGTGTAGCTATAAAGAAACTTTGCCAACATCTGCACTTCTAGCATCCATTCCAGTTAACCGATTGAGATGAGATTGCAAACATAGTTATTCGGACTTATGCATTTGAGATTCTGTGAATGGCAACACAGGCGCGTTCATGATTACAGTTATAGTTATAGTTATAGTTACAGAAACTCGAAAATTTCATATGGCAACTGCAACTTTGTCTGGTCGCAAAATGTTCAGTGCATGCAAAAACTCTTAATAGTGTGGGAACGGTACGGACATGTCCAAAAACAGACGTGTTATGCATACACAAAAAAGAGTTTTGAAAACAGGCCAATGAAACACGATCTGGACCCACACAGAAAGTTTGCATATGACAGAAACAAGACACCGATCATTGACTACACATATCGGACAAAAGAACACCATTATTTAAATCAAACATTTTCAAAATGGCTGCCATCACAGACAATTATGCATTGCTTGTGGGAGACGGTGAACAATACTGCTGAACACAACATGGCATGAGGGATGTTTGCAATCTCACATTGTATCATTAAATCCGACAAAGTTTGTGGATTGCACAAGTAAACTCTAGATTTGAGATATCCCCAAAACCAGAAATCAATGGGCATCAGATCGGGGTATCGCAGAGGCAACAGAAAAAGATAATGATGTGAGATGATGCGATCATCAAAACGCTGTTCTAGGAGTTTTTTAACAGATCTCGCTATATGTAGATGTGCACCATCTTGCATCCAAATCATGTCATTGAGTGCATTCCACCTACACAATACCAGTACTACATAATTTTGCAGCAAGGCTGTATACCAAAAGCCTGTTGCACGGCCTGTCGGTGTCGCTTCATCAAACAAGAGTGGGCCGAGAACAACTGTGGCTGTAATGCCGCACCACACAGTCACTTTGCCATCACATAAAGGTACTGGTGCCACAGCATGAGGATTCCTCTCTGCCCAGTGCACACAATTCTTGGTGTTAATGTTGTCATTTAAGCTGAAATGCACCTCGTCCGTCCACAGTATGCGAAGTGGCCAATTGTTATCAGCATCATATCGTACTAGAAATTCATTTGCGAAGTCCAGGCATAGTTGTGGGTCTCTTGGCTGCAACATCTGGATGCACTGGTGCGGTAGGAAAACATGTGGAGAACCGAGTGCAGTAGTTTGAGGACCTTTGTCTTCGGAGTGCACTTCCATAACAATGTCCTCAGAAACTGTTGGCTGTCCAGAGCGCAGTTTATCGCAGATGCAGCCCATATCTTCAAATCTGTGCACTAAATTGTGCAGAGCTTGCGGAGTACATGGGCCACGTCATTGGAGATGATTTTGGCAATACACACGAGCTTCCGCAACATTCATTCCATTCTGATAATACAGCTTTATAAATTCACCACGAACTTTCCCAGGAAGAGTCATTTTGTCGCCATGTGGAAGTTCCCAAATGACGACTTCCCATACCCGCCTGGCATTTTATTGGTTTCCTACGCTGAATATCTGGCGATCGGCGTTCTGTGATTAATATCTTGCCTCTGTCATGTGCAAATTTTCTGTGTGCGCTCAGTTCATGTTTCACTGGCCGGTTTTAAGAACTCTTTTTAGTGTATATTTTAGTCTTATGCATAACACGCCCATTTTTGGGCATATCGGTACCGTCCCAACACTATTTAGGGTTTTCGAATGCGCTGAACATTTCGCAACTGGAAGAAGCCGGCATTGCCATCCAACATTTTCGAGTTTCTGTACCTATAACTGTAACCATGAGTGTCCCTGTGTTGTCATTCACAGAATCTCAAGCATATACCTCCAAATAACTATATTTGCAATCTCATCTCGATAGGTTAACCGAAACGGACGTGTGCAGATGTTGGCAAAGTTTCTTTATGACCACCCTGTACTTTCAGGTTCCAGTAAGCTGCTAAAGCACTACAGGTGGTAAGTTGATTTGTATTATTATAAGTCTTATTAGCTATAAGAAATAAAAATTACATTAATTTTTACATTTTTGTGTTCTATCTTGTGACCACAGTAAGAATTTATAATATTAATTCACTTTAACATGTAGAGATAACTTTTAAGGGTGTGCAATTACTTACAAATAATTAAATTAGGCAGCTAGATACATTTAGTCATTATAGATTTACATAGTCACTATTAAATTTTATTTATTTTTAAAAAATATTTGTTAAAAAAGCACTGTTAAAATCACAATCTAAAAACATTTCACAGTTTAAAACAGATGTAACTTATGACAATGATTCTTCAACAAGATTAGCATGCATTAAAAGCTATAAAATATTTATCTTTTGTAACAAAAACACATAAATAAATTATGCATCTTTTTAATCTGAAAATCTCCCAGACATTTTGGCTAATTTACATTAATTTTCTTCTCTCTCTCTCTCAGCATCTTTTCTAACAATAAGAAATTTGTTTCAGAAAGCAACTAGTTTCGTCTAGTTTCTGCTTCATCTCCTAACTCATCAATGTCTTCACAATACATCTTTGAGGAATATTTTTCTTTCTCTTTATACATTCAGTTTCTTCCTCAATAAATTTCTTCTTCATTTTAGAATTTTGGGATTTAAAAAACTTTTTGTATTTAAACTGTATAGAAGAAACTTCTAATTTTATTTCTTTAGAAACATGAACACTGAGATTAAATAATGAAATGGTATATGTTCAGGGCCCGTATCACAGCTGATGTGGCAGAATTTTTTTAATTTGTGAAACACTGAGCAACGAAATATAAGAATAGTAAAACATTTAGAATTTAGGGCAGGCACTGGGCAGCAGAAGTTAGAGGCGGAAAAAGTTTTAGAATGTAGGGAGGTACTAGGCAGTAGAAATTAGAACCCACAAGATTGCATCACGTGGGGAAATGCCTAGCACTAGTCCCATCTATGATGCATTGCTTTCAAATAAAAAAAAGGGGGGGGGGAGATTAAGTCACATTTATAAACCAAAAAGAGCAACTAATTATTAGATAAGTCTTAAGAACATGTGGGAATTTATTCGGTATTCACATAATGCTGGTCTATCAAAGGACGAAAAAGGAAAACGAAAATTTCAATGAAAATGAGTCAGTACCCTCAGAAGGTGATATGCAGTTTTTGCAATTATGATGCTATGTTGTTACATGTGAAGATCCAAGCGATGGAACTACTCAACCAAAAATTACAATGAAAAATGCTGATGTTATATTCTTTTGATACTGATGAAAATGTCATGGAAATGTAATATAGAAAAAGAGAATACCCTATTACCAGTGGATGCCAAGACCTGATGCATCTCATTTATAAGCTTTATTCACACAACCTCTAGAACCAAAAGTGATGGACTGTTTTTTAACTTTTGGATAAAAAAATTTGGTACTAATGTGTTTTCCTATCAACACTGAGAGCTGGCAGAAATCCAGCCAAACTTGTCCAAAATTTTAGGGAGCAAATTTGAAAGATCGGATAATTCTTTATTTATATCAGAGATTCTCAACTTTTTTTTTTCTGCATTAAATCCTTTTAAAAGAATGGTTTTCTTCATTAATTCCCTTACATTCTGTCTATAATACAAAGCACACATAACATAATCATAATGGTAGAAAGGGATAAAAAAACAACTAGCTTGAAGTGTTCTTTTCAAATGAAAAGAGTACACTTAACACACATGTGACATAATTGCCATTTGAGCATAATTTCTGTTCACAAGTTTCAAAGCTGAAAGAATAGGTATAAATTTTACTGTGGTTCATTAGATTTGCTTTCTTCTTATTTTTGATTGTGTTTTTTGTATTCTAAGTTTTACTTTTTAATATGCTACTTAATAAATTTACACGTTTTAAAAAACACTACTGATTTTTAAAATTTAAATAAATTTTGCTTTTTTTCCCTTATATTTATTTTCTATGATTTCTTCCGTATTATATAATATAGCTTTATATCAGTGAACAATTAATTATCAATTTTATTAATACATTTTTTGTAATCTGTGAGATCTTAATTATATCAATCAACTGCTGACACATATTCAGTTATCAACCACTTGGCAAACACTGATGCTTATTGATTTCATTAATCCTCCATGGAATCCCTGATTTAGTTAATCAGTAATCCAAGGTAATGGATACAACATATAAGATACTTAAGACTACCTGACATACTCATTTAAACTACCAACAATCATTCTACTGGCATACTTGCCAACTTATGACACCCAAAAATCAGATTTTTTTAAGAAATCAGGAATTCTCAATCACAAAAAGATTTTTTTAAATAATAAAAATATATTTTTTAATAACAAATTAAACAGTTACTAATTAATATCTGAAAGTTCAGTTACTAATTCTTAAATGCAAGTAGTACAAAAATACATGTAAAAAAACATTTTTATTACTTACATCATTTAACAAAATAATAATAATAATAATAATAATAATAATAATAATAATACTTTAATCAGTTTTTGTACAGACGCTATGAACAGAGGCAGATTTTGCTTTCATTAAGAAAGAATCTTCATAATTTTGTTCATAGCAATTGCCGTGTAGGCCTGCTTTTGCTAATAAAAGTTTTTTAATTTATCAATTTTAATATCAGATCTACATTTATTTGGTTCTTGTTTTTGCAACAACATTGAAAATCCTTTCACACTCTGCATTACTATGGGGAAGTGTCAGAATGGCTGATATTACTCTAGACAGTTCACTATACTAGAAAATTCCATCAGCATCTTTCAGTTTTCCAGTTAAACTCCACTAGGTATCAAATCACAACTGGTTTTATAACTTCACCACGTTTTCTAATTGCAAATGGCAAAACTGCAATGAAGACATAAATGTTCATCCTTTACAGGATAAACTTATGGTAATCAAAAAATGTTTCCCCCTTGCTATTTTTTTTTTGAGAAATTTGTATCAGCTTTACTCTTATATTTTATAGTACTATTTTGATAACTTCCAATTGAATTCTTCACTGGTGCAGAAAGTACTTCATTTTTCTCAAACCTATTATTAACAGTGGAAAGAGTAACTACATCTCCTTTACTTTAGGTATTTTATAACTTTCAATAGAGCCTTTTATCTTAAGTCAAAAGCATTTACTTCTTTAAAAATGCAAAAAGTGGGTTCCACTGGTTGAGGATTCTAAATAAACATTTCTTTAAAAATAGCAAACATGTAAGCTGCGCCAAAAAAAAGGGGGGGCAGTTCTATATCTTCCCATTCTATTGTGCGGAATGACAAAATTCAAACTGTGTTTTTCATGTCTTGAAAGTGCAACTTAGGATACATATTAGATTTATATATAACAACATTCTAACATCAGCATTTTGACACAAAATCGGACTTTTTCTCAAATGACATGCCAAAGTTTTTCCATATTTCGATTTTATGACTTTTATTGTAAAATTTGGTGCAAAATTTACAGAGAAATTCAAAAATTTACCTTGGAGGATTTTTTCCAGTTTTCACTAAGAATAATTTAATTAGGGAACTTCTTAATTTCTAGCAACCTATTTTCCTTTTCTTTTTTTCATTGCAGATGAGCAGAAAAAAGTTATCATTCATACTTTCAAATAATTTTAACAAACTGCAAACACCGCATTAGAGTTATTATCACTTTTAAGAAATATGTTAAATTTCAAAGTGCACAAATATATAAATTCACATATATCTTAGCACAAATATATAATTCACATATATCTTACGGAATTTAGAATAACAAAACTCTTAATTTTTCGCGGGTATGCTTAAAAACACATCTACTTTGAGATGATGGTTAAACTTTTATAGATTACAATCCAAAATTTTTTTCGAAAAATTTATAAAAATTATTTTAAAATATAAATTTAAAAAATAAATCATAAAAAATGGGTGCATTTTATTTGGAATTAACCTAAATATTGAAATGTGAAAGAAGGAATTGAGTAAGTTTAATAAAAAAAAGATATATTAATAAATATATATCACATTCAGTTAACATTGAAGAGCTAAAATTTTGAGAG
>KK116603.1:39875-85135 GCA_000611955.2 Stegodyphus mimosarum
GGGGGGGGGGGGTGCAAATAACGAAATTTTAAGCCAAGCTACATAAAAACCATCAGAAATTTTAAGAATCAGAGAAAAGTTGGGAGAAATATGTTGTAAATTGGGTTGGTGACAGAATGGTTGGAAATCAGGAGTCTCCCAGGTTAATGGGATTGTTGGCAACTCTGCACTGGCAAAAGTCCTTAATGGCATTTAAAGTAGTAATAAAACTTCCATTTTCTTCATGAACGTAGTGACACATACTTCGCTTAAATATGTGTGTAAGCATTGTTACGTGATTGGGAAATTTATTATCCCATTTTGATTAATCTCACAGTCTTTCAATGTTCTGAATGCATACCAGTATAAGCAGTTCCACAACTTTGAAAATACTCCACTATTTACCATCTTGCAGAAGGCAGGTTTCAAATTTTAATTATTTTTCAAAATCCAAGAGAAAAACAGAAATAGAGGTGACATATCCTCTTTTAAAAAACTAAACTATCTTATTGAGGAACAGGGTTACCTAAAACCAAAATGAAGATATGAACGTGTTGTGACATCATGCTTCTCTATTACTGGCACTTAATCATATTACTCAGAAACAGTTTTTATTTGCCAAAGAAATGGTCGACAGGCAAATACAAACATTTCCCTTTCTCATCAGTATCAAACATTTCCCTTTCTATCTACATCCCACCAGCAGAAAGTTAACAGATCTATACTGAGAACTTACACAAAATTTGTCAATATTTGTGCTATTTATTTTGAGTGTTTTGATATTTTTATAGATAAAATAATTAGTCATAAATGAGGAATAATTTGAGGGAAGGATTAAGAAATATGACATACATGCTAAGTAATTTATCATGTAAAATTATTAATGTGCAATGAAACTAGAAAAGAATGACCAACAAATTTAATAACTTGCATAATTAAATTTTAATGCAATTTTTTAAAATTAAATTCCTTATTTTTTTCTTTCTGTATATGTAGCAATGTTAACCTTTTCTTTTAACCATTTAATTTTTATATATTTTTGTGAGACAATCCATTTTTCTTATCAGATCCGATGTAGCGAACCAAACTTCCAGCTCCTAATCACAGTGCAATTTGAATGTGTGTGTATATATATATATATATATATGTATGTTATCTACAATATATATCATATTACCTATAACAGTGAAATATGTATTCTAAATCTAAAACAAATATCTGTTTCTATAGTTCTGGCCATTCATTCATTCAACATATGTGAATTTGATGGCTTACAGACACTGTTCATTTCTTAATTAATAAACATTTGATAAGAAATAAAAAATTATGAGGAAAAAACAAAAAAAACTATAGTCAATATTTACGCTTATTTACACTTTTACAGTCTTTTGGTATTGTTTTGAATAAATAAAATTTAAATATAAAGCTTATAAATCCACATATATTCAAGCATGTTTGTAGTAGGTACATGTGCAGGTTGGCTACTACTATACACATATTTGAAAATACGCTAAAATCATGACTGAATGTTGAAAACCACGGTGTAGGTAACTAGAAATGACCCAAAAAAACTTCGTTTCACAACATTACTTTTTACTAACTTATTTTAAAAAACACATTTCTATTTCATATTATGTGGCAAATTTATGATGTGATTTTCCAGTGAGTGAATTTTCTGTTGTCTGCGAATGCAATAAAAAGGTACTGATAGAAAATGTTTTTCTTACAGTACAATTTATTTGTGGCATTAAAGACAGCTGGATTAAAGAATAAATATTACAATATGAATGAATTAATTTTAATAGTATTCAATAAAGCTATTAGACTGAAAGCTTCAAATATATGAAGACATCAGTTATGGAAACTACAAATCCCAAAGTTACAGTTAGTTACGAGTACATAAAGTCTTCAAAAGTAATCAGCAATTAAAAAAAAAAGCCGCTTCAAAAATAAAAAAAAAATTAAAGCAAAGGGTCACTATCAAATCAGCATATAAAATCCAAACCAAATCACAATGATTTTAAAAACCTGGTATAATTAATTAATCTGTGCTTGTAATATCAATCAAAAGATTACCAAAATAATCCATATGATATGAAGCATTAATCCTGAAAATCAATTGAAAAAGTATAAAAAAGTCAATATCAAAACATTACTTAAGAGACAAAATAATCCCTAAATATCAATCAAACAAATAAAAACATTACTGTAATATTTGTGATTGTCATGTTTCAAATTCTGCAGCTAATGCTAAGAAATATTTTAATAAAAATTCAAAATTGCTAAAATTAACATTGCAGCAGAATGCATTTTTACATCAGAAAATCAATATAAAATATTAGGTCTCAAGAAACAATTTGAACCAATAAACACTGTATAGATCATATACTGAAAACGTAATCTTGCTTTTGGGGAAAGTTTGAGAGAAGACTGAATATAAAAGGCTGTAAGATCCAATGAATATTTATATATTATTCCCGACGGATATAACTCTCTTTTAGAAGGAGTATGGATTAAACATTTAAAAATTAATTAGGATGAAATTTATGAAAACACAACTTGGAAAAAAAAATAGCTTCAATCAAAGGTGTCAATGATATGGCAAAAATGTTTAATAAAAATGTTCTGAATTTTATGGCTAACTGTGTACCAAATTTCATACTTAAACGCAGATTACTTGATGCAGCTATGCCTAGTTAACATTCTAGAACAAAATGCATCATGTTTTATGAGAAAAATTTCATAAAGAACTTTAAACTCTCACAGATGGAATATTCACTAGTTGTAAGCATTAAGTGAGATGGAACAGTTTGATTATGCATGGATAATAAATCTGGGAATGATGTATTAAATAAATAGTCCTAGGGATTCAAAAAATTTCTGCAAATGGAATTTATTTACAGCATATCTTCAGTTACAATCTCACAAAGAGCACAGTATTATTCAAACTATTCTGATGCATCGGAAAACATACAAGACGAAAAGGCTGAGCTTTGGAAACAAAACTGTCCCAAATGAATTTAATCAGATGATTGATCAGTTCTGAGGGATTATCAAAAAAAAAATCTTTTTTTTTATATAACATTGTTATTCATGGGTAAAACTAAACATAAATGCTCAATGATTCTTTCTGCTTTTCTAGAAAGCTTATATGATTATGCCTAAGGCTCCTCTATACACCAGGCTGAATCACCAACTTTTCCTTCTTGGTGAGAAAGGGAAAGTACTGCCAGTTTTGGTGCTTTTATTGCAGACAATGGGTAAATGTCTGCTGTTTTTTAAAGATTGACTTTACAGAAGCCCTGGACGCACACATTAAACTTTTTGAAAAATTTATTAGTTCTCGAACAGTATACAGATGTTTTCACTTAGATAAAAATTTCATGTATATTTTATAAAACATATTCAAAATAACATATGCTTTAGATGTTTCAGTTTAGTTAGCAGAGTCACATATAAGAGACAAATAAAAACATTCAATAGTGTCAAACAGATAAATAGTTAAAGCGTAGAGGGTGCGAATAAGTTCTATCTTCATGATATTTTAACAAAAATTTCAATAAAAACATTGTAAATTCATACTTAAAAAATAACTTTAGAACATGTTGTCAATTAACTGTGAGGTAAAACAAGCTTAAAATCCCTTCCATTTATGGAAATAATTATACGAGATTCTGAAGAACCACTTTCTTTTAAATGTATGAAATATTTCATAACATATATGGAAGAAGGAAATACAGCATTCTGAGTTCAGGAGCCTTCTAAATATGTAGGCGATTTCTTATTTGGGGATGACAACACAAAAAAACGTTTCAGAAAATACTATTTATCATGTATAAAAGCCTGTTTTGTAACACAGATCAGTAATAACTGTTTATCAGTGTAATGAGGATTTAGTTTAATGAGATTAAATTCTTTTGAAGTATTGAATACATGAAATGATTTTGAACTTGGCCTTTGAAATTCATCAACATAGGCAGATTTCTTTGATTGTTATGCATCCATTTAATACATGACAATTATTTTACGAAAAATACACATGCAGAGTTTTCACAAATTTAATGTGCTTATCTGAATGTTCTGCATTCATTTGTAAATTTTTACTCTGTTACCAAATTGAATAATATTGTGATTACAATATATAGTACTTGCACAATCCTTGCAATTATTGAAAGTACATTATATATATATATTTTGTCCCGCAGTATTCAATTTATTCTATTGACTTCAAACCTCGCTGTCAATATTCTGAAAATTACTTTAACCACGAAATGGTAGTGGGAATCATGCATAAAAAAATTCATCTAATTTTTCAACAACAGTAATTATAAAATAAGCAAAAAAATTAGAAGTAAAGTCAGTGATATTCAAACTATTATGTTACATATAATAGCTCAATAAATGAAAGGGATTGTAAGCTTGTTTTACCTCATAGTTAATTGTCATGTTCTAAATGTTCAATGTATATTATTTTTTGTTTGTTTCATGTTCTAATGTATATTATTTTTTGAGTATGAATTTACAATGTTTTTATTGAAATTTCTGTTAAAATATCATTAAGATAAACACATTTCATTCAAATTTTAACGTACGTTTCTAAATTATTATTCTCGAATTATTATTTATTTTTTAATAAACTTCAATATGCTAATTATTTTCACAATTAGCACAAGAAAACAAAATCTACATATTAAATTAGAAGCAAAATTTCTTTTTCACATTCAAAACATCTGCATTGGCGATGTTTGGCGACAGATACATTAACCCAAGACCAATTTAAATATAGCTATTATGACAGAAATTAGCAGATACTTAGCTTATTGTACACAGAAATTTCACTTTACTTGCACATATAAGCATTTGTGAAGATACAAAATCTAAATGAAGGAGTAAATAATATTATACTTACTAGGCAAAATTGATCACCTGAACCAGGTTCCCAATTTTCTGTTCCGCAATTATTTACCCAAATTTTTCTTCCCCCTCCCCCATTTTTAGGAAATTTTACCAATATATGACCTTTCCGTGAATGATTTGAACAATTAATAGCTGCACATCATTTTACACAAAAAAGCAAAAGAAATTATTGCACCACCAACTATGTAGCCGCCATTAATATTCCCACTTGGATTCCTGAATGGCAGATCATTCAGCCGGTACATAGGAGCCTTACTAATACCTAAATAGCAAGATATGTACATTTTTTTGTACTAAGAATCAAATATTTAGGACATGTAGTAGGGAATAATTAGACATAGGAATCACTGTGAAAAGTTGAAGCTATAACTCATATGCAACAGCCAGAGAATGTTAAAAGAACTGTAATAACATTTAGGTATAATCCCTTATGATTCACACCAACGGTTTCAACCATTACCTATCCTTTATGTAGGCTAGTGAGTAAACATAAAATTTTTGATAAACTAAGAAATGAGAAAAGACTTTCACTATACTCAAGAAAGAAATATCCAGTGACATAGCATCCTTCAACCTAGAGTTCCCTGTTATGCTGAGAACAGATGCTAGTCCAGTCAGAGTTGCAGCTTTATTATCATACATAATTCATATTATCATATATTTCATCATATCATGATAGAAAGACAATCATTTTCACTTCCCAATCTCCAACACAGAGCTTCTTAAACTTTTTTCAATCAATTTAATTTTTGTTTTCCCTTTTTTCTTGCGATCCCAGATATTAAATATAAAATAAAGATATAAAAATAAACATCCCATAAATAATTTACCTCTTTGGTAAACAATATACATATAAAAAAGGGTTTTAGGTTTATTTAGTAGTAGTTTACTTTCAGCAAAAAAAAAAAAAAAAAAATTTAAAGAAAATTTTAAAAAATTTAAAGAAAATTTTAATGTGCTTTTTTTCTGCTGCATAATAAATAAAATGCTGGTGCAATATTTGACACTGCTGGACATAAAACATCTTCAACATGTTTCACTGTTGAATGACATTTTGTTTTAATTAGCATTAAAGCTGAAAAAGTAGTTTTATAAAAATATGTGGTGTTGAATGAGAGAAGAACATTTGATACCATATCAGAAATTTTGAGAAATTTAGTTCTACCTACGATACAGAATTCATCAAGGATTTTTGTGAAAAGTTAAATTTTTTTAAGTTGGAATCGCTAGATAGCTTTACAAATTCCTTTTGCACTTTATATAACAGGTAATTAATCATATTAATATCAATGAACATAATACCTTTAAAAGTCTAATCACATTAATGTCAATTAATGCAACTCTTTAAAAATCTTATGAATGCAGTTTCTTTAAATTCAACTATCGAACTGCATTTTCGCACCCCCAAAATTTCATTTGGGCTTGCGACCCATAGTTTAAGAAACTGCTCTTAGAGAAACTGAGAGAAATTACTCTTACTTTGATTGAAAAGCCTTAGCACTAATTTTTGTAATGTCTAATTTTTTAAAATTATTTTTATGGTAGACATGTTGTTCTCATAATAGATAACCAGACCGTATCAAAAATACTCAGCAAAAAGTATCAAAAATGACAAAGTCAACTTCTGCATCACGCTTCTTATTTAGCAGGATTTGATTACACCATCAAAATTAGAAAAGGAATGGAAAATCAGAATGTAAATTATCTATCTGAAACTCATATTAACCAAAATTACATATGAAGAAATGTGCATCACATGTTTTTGAAATGTCAAGAAACTTTCTGAGTGCCAATGTTACCTGAAATCAACAAAACAAAGAAAAACAAGAGATCACACAAATCAAACAAGCATTTCAATTAAGTCATACTGACAGTGATTACATTTTGCATAATGGCTTCTTATTTAAGGGTAATTGCATTAGTAATACTAAACTCCTTCAACTTAAGTACCTAAAAGTGAGTGCTACGTTCTGCACACACTGGAATTAAAGAAGGGGAAAAAAAAAAAAAAAGCAGCTCAACGCTATTGCATATAGAAGATTACTGACTGAGATATAGAAAAACCTGGTTAAACCTTATCAAAATTGCTCTCCAGTTAATTATAGTCCCATCAAAGCATCCCTTTATCATCTAGATATACCAATCAATAAGTGGGATCAAATCCATATCGATTATGCTGCCTTTTCAAGGGTTTTATTTTTACAGATGCAAAATTATATTTGGTGGATACCGAAGTACTGCAAAAAGCATCTACTTCAGAAACTACAACGAATTACTCAATGAAATGTTTCCAATACATAGATATGCTCTTATTATTTCTGATAATGGCTCAATTTTTAATGTTGAAGCATTAAAAAATTTCTCCTATATAAATAAAATAAAACAGAAAATTTACTACACCAAGATATCCAGGAAACAATGGACTTGCCATACATAATGTCCAAACACTGAAGGAAATCTTCCCATCCTTTTAAAATGATATCCAGCAAATCTGGCAAGTGGAAAGTTACCAACAGATATATACTCAAATTGCAAAATTCGTTTTATGCAAACAAGTTTTATAAAATTAAATTTAAGCAATAGACGAAACATCATACACGAAAGTATCGTGGCAATTCAGAATTATAGCTCAAATACTTGGTCATCTTCATTACTGTTAATATTATGAACTCAAATTTATTTAATGCATTCATTTTATGTTTTTTGTTTGCATGTGCAATGTATAATTTATTTGGCAACATCCTGTTGTAGTTAAGAAACACTGTTCTAAAGAAACTGAAATGTAATGTTACCGCTTGTCTTCGCTTCACACTCTGTAAAAGGTAATAAATGCTTTCCTAGTTATATAAGAATAAATTAATGTTGAATAAATTAATATTGAATGTGTTCTTCATCACTGTCTGAATAATACTTTAACAGGTTATGGGCCCAGTATGACTTTCTCAGCATTATAAGAAATTTTATTGCTAAGCCTAAGCGTGTTAATTCCTCAGAAGTGAAAAGAAGTTTCATTGTAATCATGGAAGTATTTACTACAGAAAAACTTTTAGGATCACAAAATTGGGTGTAATGGAAGTGGATGGTTGAAGGTTTACTTATGGAAAAAGAAGAGCTTTCGAAGTGCGTTCTGGGGAAACACGTCAAACCAGAGCAGGTTACTGAAGGTGCTTCGCTTGAAGTCCGGAATAAGTACAACCGAGAATTAACCAAGTTTGACAAGGGTAATAGAGCTGCTTGTGGAATTTTTTCACTGACATTAGACTCAACAATTTGTGATGTAGTTTCCATGTGCAAAACAGCAAGAGAAATATGGTTAAAGCTGCATGAACTGTTTGAACAGAAAAATAAGCAAGCACAGTATGCATGCCAGTTACAGTTTTCATCATTGGTGCATGATCCTATAGATACAATGACCATGCATATAGCAAAATTAAAACATCTGGTGTGATGAAGGCCTGATTTAGAAATTAAACCAAAGGAATTTGTTATTATAAGCAAACTATTAGACTCTCTCTAATGAATTTGAGCCACTAAAAATGGCTGGGTGTGCAAGGCTGGAAGAACAGCAAACACTGCCGGAATTGAAGAGACTGATAATTTCAGAACAGCAGAGAAGGAAGTCAAGAGTCATGTAGGGACAGTAAACTTGTTGCTTTAATGACTAAAGACACTGTTGGAAAAACTCCAAGCACACAATCATTTTCAAGAAAAAATTAGCCTTTTAACAAACAGAGAAAACAGTATAAATGTGGCAAAACGGGTCACTTTAAAAGAGACTGTAAATCTCAGAAAAATAATTGCATGACAGTCAATCATGATGAAAGTCCAACTATGGGGAAGCCTTTATTAGTGAATGTCTCATTGTGACTAATGAGTAATCGACATAGGAGCTACTCACCATATTACAAACAAAATTGTCTGGTTTCAATCATATACAAAATGATTACTTCAATTCAGCATTCAATTGAAGTAAGAGTTTGTAATAATGCAACAATGAATATGGTCATGGTGTCATATCACTTAAAATGTTAGTACAGAGTTCATGGAGAAACAGCTTCATGAAAATGTACTGTATGCCCCTGATGCTGAAAGGAATTTATTTTCTGTAAGCCAGGTGCTAGTTCATGGATGCGAGTTTAATATGTCATATGATAAATGTGAATTTTTGAAATCCAAAAATTTTGTTGCTGTTGGAATTCGCTGTGGTAACTTATTCAAGTTATTGTGCAAAATTGTGTCTCCTGAAGTTGAGTGTAGCATTGTGCATCCTCCTGAAGTACAGGTAAGTGAAACAAATTCTCTTCAACTCTGGCATGAAAGGCTAGGACATTTAAACAAACAGCGTGTTAAAAAGGCATTACAGTCCCATCACATTGAAATAAAATTGGATAGTGATTTTTGTCAGGCCTGTATATTAGGAAAATAGCTATGGCTGCCTTTCCATAGTCGTCAACAACATGCTAAAGAGGTTGGTGAACTCATTCATACTGATCTGGAACAAAAATTCATAGGTGGTTCTCGCTATTATATATCCTTTACAGATCATTTCTCTAAGTACAGAAAAGTTTATTTTCTTAAGCATAAGTCAGAAACTGTAGCTAAGTTCGAAGAATTTTGTACATTTTTTCAAAATCAAGCAGAGAAACCAATCAAGGCAGTTTTAAGTGATGGTGGACTGGAGTATATAAATAAGGACTTTAAGAATATTTTGCGAAGATGGAGCAGAGCTTCGCTGCAGCACCCCCTATATCCCCCAGCAAAATGGAATGGCTGAAAGAACAAACAGAACGCTTGTTGATTTAGCTCGAACAATAATGATTGCTAAATCTTTGCCAAAGTCATTGTGGGCTGAGTTGGTTAATACTGTGGTATATATATTAAATCGTGCTGGAACCTCATCAGTAGATAGCAAGTCTCTGTTTGAATTGTTTTGTGGCAGAACTCCAAGACTTAATCACCTAAGAGTTATAGGTACAGAGTGTTTTATTCATATACCTAAACAGAAGCAAAAGAAGTGGAGTCCAAGAAGTGAGAAAGGAATACTGGTTGGTTATAGATGATGTTGATGGTTATCGGGTACGGGTAAGAAGTTCAAGAGAAATAAAAAGAACTAGAAAAGCAGTGTTTACTCCTGAAGTTGTATCATCATCCACTACTGTTAAATTGAATCCTGAACAACCCATCAATGTATAATCTTACTTATCAGACACCAATGAAGAGGAAAATAATCTAGAACCACATAATGAGGACTTACAGTCGGAATCGAAAAAACCTAAAAGTACCTAAAAGATTGATCGAGTGTATGTGGATTATGTAGAACCAGAGAATTATTTCCAAGCTATAAATTCGGATAATGCCTTGGAATGGCAGGCTGCAATGGATGAAGGGCTGAAATCTTTATCAGAAAATAAAACAAGGTACTTAACTGATCTCCCAGAGGGCAGACAAGCTATTTCAAATAAATGGGTTTACAAAGTGGAACATCATGGAAATGGAGATAAAAGCTCGGCTGGTGGTTAAAGGTTTTTCCCAAAAGGCAGGAATCGATTACTGTGAAACGTTTAGTCCTGCGGTATGTTTTAAAACCATTGGTTCTGTGATTAGTGCTGCTGCTAATGAAGGTCTGAATTTTATACAATTTGATGTCAAAACTGCATTTCTGTATGGGACATTGGATGAAGAGATATATATGCTTCAACCTGAAGGTTATGATGAAAAGTTACGTAGAGTGTGTGGATTGGTAAAAAGTCTGTATGGGATTAAACAATCTCCTCGTTGTGGGAATAAAAAGATTCAAAAATTCTTTGTCACATTATGGTCTGAAGGAGAGCAATGTTGATCCATGCTTGTTTTGCAGTGTGGACCAAGAAAAAAAATTGTTATTAGCATTATTTGTTGATGATGGGCTTGTTGCCACTACACCTATGATGGGCTTGTAACCACTACACCTATGATGGGCTTGTAACCACTACACACATTTTAAGAGTCCATTTCCTTGAGGAATTGCAAAGAGAATTTAAAGTAACTTATAAAAATGCTGAATTTTTCTTGAGTCTTGAGAAAAAAGGTCAAGTAATGGTGATATATTTATTAGCCAACCGAACTATGCCACTAAAGTTTTAAAGAAGTTTAATATGTGGGGTGCAAATCCTGTCTCTACACCTGTTGAAAAGTGTCAGCTTGCAGAGGAAGATGATGATGATTGTGGGGGGGGGAGAGAAAATTCCTTACAGAGAAACTGTTGGTAGTCTGATGTACTTGGCATTGGCTACTCGATTAGACATTACTTTTGCAGTATCATTTAGTTCACAATTTTTGGAGAAGGCTGATCAGAGACTAAGAGAGTTAAAATATGTTAAAGGAACAATTAATTTTGGAATATTGTTCCAAAGAGCCTGGAATCCTGGAAGCATATTGTGATGCTGATCATGCGAATGATCCTAGTACCTGAAAGTCAGTCTCTGGCATGGTATTTAAATACAACGGCGGAGCTATCAGTTGGACACGCCGATGCCAACAGTGTGTTCTGTTAAGCACCACTGAAGCAGAATATGTTGCAGCAAGTGAAGATACCAAAGATGTAATATGGCTGAAGTGGTTATTTGAAGACATAGCTCCTCTGAAAGTAACCCCATCACTACAGACTGACAATGCAAGTGCTGTTCGTAGGACTGAAAAACCAGAATATCGTCAAAGAACTAAACACATAGATGTTACTTTGTACGTGATAAGTGTTACATGGTGAACTCCATATTGATTATATCTTTGGTAATGAACAATTTGCTGATATTTTCACAAAACCATTGCCAAGAAAGTGTTTTGAAACTCTAAGAGCTGCTCTTGGTATTGTGAATATTAATTTATAAACTGAGTTCAAGGGGAAGTGTTAATATTATGAACTCAAATTATTTAATGCATTTATTTTACGTTTTTTTGTTTGCATGTGCAATGTATAATTTTTGTATAATTATTACATTTTAAAACTGGATGAAAAAGTGAAGTTAAACATCACATCAGTCAAATATAAAAATCAGAAATAATAATAATATCCAATGAATCCACTTTGAAATTGAGGTCCTCCCAAAAATAATTACAAGCCTGATTTATCAAGCTATCTACCCTCATAAAGTTCATAGAAATAAATTAGAAATAAATTAACTATGTGAAATTAGCTGAAAATATGGAAGAATCTACAAGATTATGTCCTGTCTTTATGTCTAGCTTGTGTCTCAAATGGGGGAGCATTTTTACATACTTCCAAAATATTATATTGATAATTTACACCATTTTGAATCGTTTCTGTAAAACTAACTTCCTAAAAGTGGCAGTATTAGCTCTCTGTTTAGGATGATTGCATTAGGGTTAGGTAGCCAAGGGAAGACCTTAAATGTTAGGCCTCTCACTATAACTTGGATGTACACTGCGGGGAAAAAAAAAAAGACAGTTCTGTATTTCCTGTTCTACTGGGCCAATTGATGAAATTCAACTTGAATTTTTCAAGTCTCGAAAGCGGAACTTAGGATATGCATTAGATTTATATCTAGCGTTGTTCTAATACAGGTATTTTAACACAAAATCAGACTTTTTCTGAAATGACATGTCAATTTGTTTCGATATTTTGATTATGCAACTCAAATTATGCCAAACTGCCAAGTTTTATAAAAATCACACGAGCAGTTTTTAAAATTTTAGCTCCTCAGTGTTAATTGAATTTGATATATATTTATTAATCTCTTTTTTTTTATTAAACTTATTTGATTCTTCCTTTGATATTTCGAATTTAGGTTCATTCCAAATAAAATTCGCCTATTTTTCATAATCTATTTTTAAATAATCTTTTATAAACTTTTCGAAAAAAATTTGAATTATAATCGATACAATTTTTACCCTCATCTTAAAGTAGATGCATTTCTAAGCATACCTGCAAAACATTACAGTTTTTTATTCAAAATTCCTGAAGATATATATGAATTTATATATTGGCATGTTTTAAAATTTGGCATATTTATTCAAAGCGATAACAACATCAAATGTGGTTTAGGCACTTTGTTAAAATTATTGGAAAGTAGAAATGATGTGACTTTTCCCCCGCTCATGCACAATATAAAACGCTAGGAATGCTGTGACTTTTTTTTGGAAGGGAAAGGAAAATAGGTTGCCATATATTAAGTTTGCGAATATAATTATTCTTGGTGCAAACTGAAAAAAATACGACAAGTTAACTTTTTAAATTTCTCTGTACATTTCGCACCAAATTTTACACAATTTAATATTTAGGCCTAATTTGAGTCGTAGAATCGAAATATGGAAAAAAATTGGTATGTTATTTCAGAAAAAGTCTATGTTAGAAGACAAAATAACTATGTTAGAAAGATGCTATATATAAATCTAATATATATCCCGAGTCACACTTTCAAGACATGGAAAACACAATTTGAATTTCGTCAATCGGCCCAGTAGAACAGGAGATATAGAGCTGTATTTTTTTTTGGCTGCGCAATGTAATTAGATTTGTTTGGCTATACGTTCTCTTTTAAAAATCCAAGATAATGAATGCAATTCATCAGAAAGAATCAACACATAACATACATCAGCCCCAGACATTTGTAGTCATATTAGGGATGTCACTGAATATCAATTAAATAAACTCATACCATTAATGGAACAATCAGTGTTTGTTAAATTCTCAATTCACATATCAAGTCAACGAATCCATGGATTTTCTCCACATGCAGATTTTTGCATTTGTCCAAAAGTGTTGAAAATGTAACTCATCAGATCAGACTGCTCATTCCAAGTCATCAAATGCCCAAACTGCAAAGCTTATGGGAGTGGCAATGCATATGAATAATGTGAGTGCCTACTTTGTGCATTCATTGGGATGTGGATGACAGCACTTAAGAGCCCATATAATGAAAACAGCATTCAACAATCTTCACCTAAATGACTAATGAGGTCTTAGTACCAAATTATGATGCTATCTGAATCAATATATCCCATGAAATGACCCTTGCCAGCTAATGATCTTTATCGAAACTTTTATGCCTATACTGTTAAAAAATTCCTCAAGATTCTTGCAATGCTAAAATGGGAAAATCCAAATTTTGCCTCTATTTCTGAAAACATATGTCAAGAAGATTAGCCATTAAAAATTGCTTAAATCATAGAAACTTGCTATCATTATTAGAAAATTTCAACGAATATCCATCACTTTATGTACACATTGGCAAATACAATCAATAGCATGCACATGTGGCATTACTTCGTATTCTGCAAAGATTTATCTGAAACAGCATTCCCTTCTTCCATATATAATACTACTATCACAGCAATAATATACAAATTATTTTTTTAATTGTGATAGTATGATATGAAGTTTTACACATAAGGTTTTAATAATCCATTTATTTCATAAAAAATAGTCTTAATAATCCATCTGTCACCATACTGAACATAAAATATCTGCTTACCTTATTTTGCACAGCAAATGCAGGTGATGAACTTTGTTGATGAGATGCACTGACAGTCATTTGTGTAGGCGATGGATTATAGACCTGAGAAACCTGTTGTGGTGCAAAGACTTGTGGGTTAGCTTCATTCCCATGCCAGATATTCTGTGCCCCAACATGATTATTATTCACAAGTACAGTTCCACCATTTGCACTTGTAGTGTTCATAGATGTCTGTCTGAGGATGTATTGATTTGTATTTGAAATGGAAGGCACAGGTTGAACATTTACTTTTTGTGCAAATCTTGCTCCTCCAGGAAGATATATTTGTTGCACATTTATTACTTTTCCATTATTAAAAACTACACTGTTTTGAGGATTATTTATATTCATATTTGGATTCGTGTTCTGAATCTGTTGCTGATGTGTTGCTAGATTTAGTAAAACTTTTGATAAATTTTGATTAGTGTTAAAAGGAACTGTTCTATTAGGTGGAATATCCTTATTTTGAGAATAAGTCATATTCTGAAACTGTGGCAAATTATTGTTACTTACAGTTACAGAAACAGAGTTTGCAAGCCTCATGTTCACTAATGGACTGGTTACTTGTGACATATTGGGAGAAGGAGTTGTTAAATGAGGGGAAGAAGAGCTAACAGAATAAGCACACTGTGAAAATGGTGATGTTACAGTTTCTAATCTCTCCTTTTTGACCTGTGCAGGTGTTAAGATACTTTCTTCTAATTGCGAGGTTGCACTCTCTGGCCTAGCTGGTGTTCTAGGTCCACTTCCTCTTGAAGGAGTTTCTCTAGAATCATTTCCTAGTTCATTCCCTGGAGTAACTGGTGTGGATACAGTAACTACAGAAGAATTACTCGGAGCTGGAAAATGATGCATAACACTGACAGGAACATGGTCATTTGGAGATGAAGTTTCATTTATAGCAGCAATCTGAGACTGAATTTTTTCTATATGATTAACAGATGATGCATCATCTGCAAGTGAACATGATTTATTAATTTGGTCAGTTTTCACACTTGCTGATGAAACAGATTCTTCACCTACAAAATTTGCCAATTCATTTGAAGCAGAGACAGAATTTTTGGAATACTGACAGGCAGGTCTCTCATTATCTTCCTCCACTATTTTTTCTTTTTTAATCTGTATGAGCTTTTCCTTTCCTAAATAATATTCAGAAACTCTAGCAAATGAGCGAAATTTACTTAAAAGGTTTTTTGCCAAAAGTAGGCTAACATATTGAGAACGGATATCACCAAGTCTCTCATCTACAACTTTATCTTTTTGATTTAGAAGCTGTTCATATTGTTTTTTTACCACTTCTATTCTATATGCAAGCATAACATGAGGATTTTTATCCAAATCTACAACACCCAAAATAGATATAGCCTCAATTTCCTGATATGCTTCAGTTAAAAGATTTTCAGGTGAATTAGCATTTATACCAGCAGTATCAGAACTCAAAGACACTTCATCTAGTTCTGACAGACTAGAATTTCCTTCGGGAAGGCCAATTTTGCTAGAAGTATCTCTATCTGCATTACTAGTAATATTTAAATTTACATGCATATTTGAGTTTGAAGTAGAAGTATCCAATGCTGCATAAGGATTTATATTATTTAAATCAAAATCATTAATTATTTGTTCCTTTGTAGAGTCTTGATCTTGAGCTATGCTTTCAGAATTCATTTCTAACAATGACATTTCAGAATTCATATTAGGAACATTTGGGATAAGCTGATTTTCAGAGCTGAAGCAATTTTGAGTTTCAGATGTATGGCAGTTTTCTGAAGAAAAAGAATCATTAGAGTGAGCAAACTGATTTAAATCTGTAACTGGCAGAGTTAAATGTCGAGCCAATTCTGAACTTTGGGTACCTGAATTTGATACTATGTCTACAGTTTTTATGAAACTTCCATCTGATAATGAACCTACAGGCATCAGAATATTATTCTGACTAGTAGGAAAAATGGAAGCATTGCTCATGTTAATTAAATCTGTACCTGTAGGCATACTAGGGGGAAGAGAAGTCTTTACAATGTTATTGTTCAGATTCTCATTTCTAACTACAACGCTGTCTACAAGTGCTCCTTTTTGTTGAGTCATTTCATTCTGGTAATATACACTAGACAAATAAAAATCTCCATTACTGTCATCAGCAGCTGCATAATTAGCAACAACAACTGTAGGTACTGGTGGCAGTAAATATGTCCCAAATTGTAAATTTTTTACTGCTGTTTCGGGTTGTTGAATTTTTTTCATATTAGGAGGTAAGTCTTTCTTTGATTCTATTTTATCTGTGGCCATTTTAATCACAGTGCTTCTGTTCACATTATTTGCATTTTCCAATGTGGACTCTTTAAGCATATTAACATCAAGTTCTTTATCAGGCTCTGGAAAGGTCATCAGAAACAGTCCCTTATCAACATTTGTCACACAAACTTTGTTTGCATTTATTTTTTTATTTTCATTTATTTTTTTAGAATGACTACTTAAAATAAATGCAGGAGAGTCTTTTGAAACTTTCTTTGCCTTGGATGGATTAGCTTTTTTGAGTGTACTTTTTCCTGAGGTGACAGTTGCATTTACAAGAATGTTTGGTTGATTATTCTTTTTCTTTTGAGTATTTCCCTTATTAGAAATTTTGTCACTTTGCTGTTCTTTAGAGAATGTACATGGGTTTGAAAATGTAGCTATGCTAACATCTTCATCTTTAGGAATACTAAAGCTCTTACAATGATTATAACCTTTTTCAACTGCTGCTTTATCAGTATATATTAATCTTTGTATATCATATTTTGGCATATTTTTCCGTAATTTATCCATCATTTTATTTTTAGAATTTGTAGCCTTAGCTGTACCCGAATTTTTCTCATTTGACTTTGATTTATTTTGCTTTTTGTACACAGATTTACCAAGATAACCACTTTTCGTATCTTTGCATATCATACAATAAACATCATTTTTATTACTAGAAGTAAATAGAGTTGCACACCACTTACACTTCTTCTTCTTATTATTATTACTATTCACAATATTTCGCAGCCGTTTGTTTTCAGCTGAACACACAGAGTTAACCATGTTATTAAGAATAGCCCGCACAACACGAACATCTGGATTACGCATTTTTGTCCTCTTCCTCACCTGACCTGTGGGTCTTAGAACTACATTTCTATTTAGCTTCTCTCTGTTTGATAGAGAAGTATTGGGATGTTGGCGTATTTTATTTACATCTTTCGTGCTTTTAAGATTATCCATGTCTTTCATAATTTTAGACACTACATCATTATTTTCAGAAGATTCAGAATTAAGATTTAAGGAAATAGAATCTGATATTGCTTTTGATAAGACTTTGGATGTATTAAACTCAGTTTGGCCACCAGCCGTGTCTTTAGCAGAATTGGTAATTTGTGTGTTCTTAATTGCTTGTGAAATATTACCAAATGAAACACCTGCACTTCTAGAGGCACTTAGTTCATTTTCACTGAAGTCTTCTTTCTCTTCTTCTAAAAGAAAATCAAAAAAATCACTTGAACTTGATTCACTTTCAGAAATTGGTCTTTTCATAATTCGCCTTAGTCTTTTAGGAGAATATGCAGATCTATTACCTTTATTTGCATATTTATCTCTAACTTCAGAAGGATCCCAGTCATAATCATCTTCATAAGCAGGCTTTCTTCTGGATCTTTTCTTTCTACATCTACCATCTGAGAAATATCTTTCGGGATCAAAATCTTCATCTGCATAATCTTCAGATCTCCTTCTCTCTTTGTTAATAAATTTTTGTCTTGTATTTTTATACTTTTCAAATAAATGATAATTTATTTTGGACATATATCGTAACTTGTGTTTAGCAAATTTCTTTTTGGCACGCTCTTGCTTTACAAAATCCAAGTCTATTCGCGAAAGATAGTCATTTATAACACCTTCGCTTAATTTCTCAAGTACAACTGAGCATGGCTTCATTTCATCAATCATCCTGAAATGATAAATGGAAAATACATTCATAAACTTCACTCAAAATAAATTGAATTAATCCATCTTTCATCTGTCACATAATATCAAATACATGCAATTTTGCAGTTTGATGACCCCTAAATTAACTGGTTTTATTTTTAAAAAAAATACATTTGAGGGTGCAATGCAGAAAGAAGATTCACATGCTTTGACTGTTTAATCAAACAGGCAAAGTATATATATATATGAACTGCCTGCCTACTTTCATCATGCAAGCTTTGAAAACTATCAAGACAACTACATTTCAGTATAAAATTTTAACTCATTATCCTAATTAAAATATGATTTTATTAACTTGAAATACAAGAGTCAATAAAAGTGAAAAGCTTTGACATGAAATATCCTTTAACAACTATTGTCATGAATTAATGAACTGAGAGTTGTAAAGGTTTTAATTATGTGCTCCAAATTTTAGAAAATAAAATTTCCAAAATATTAGTAATTAATAATTTAAAAAAAAAGAGCCAGATTATTATGTGAGCTTAAACATTTTATAAAAACAAAGGCCAGCAATTCATCTACTAGATTAAAATCAAAGGTATACTAATATCACGATTTATGCTCAGGATGCACTCAGAGGAAGACAGCACTAATTGAAACAGTATTAAATGCAGTCATTTAAACCATACATTAGTAAGAAACATGATTTCATACAGAAGTAAAAAATGTAACTAAGATTAGAACTCAAACATACACTGACAAAGGGGGAGCTGCTAAAACAAATTAGCTTTGCTCCAAATCTAATGATAGTAAACTATGAATTAGAAGTTACAAACCAAATGAATAACATAAAAATGAAGAAGTCACATCATGAAAGTTTGTTGAATGTCTGAACCAGTCATTCAACAAATTGACTGCCATCGATTCTGATTGACAGCCATCGAAGCATTTCTTCAAATACCCAAAGAAGGCCCAATCATTGGGTTCTAATGATCAAATTATCGGGTTCTACTTTTCTTGTTTAACTACAATGACAGACAACCCTTTCAAACTTCATGAGGTACTTAGTCACCTAGAATAAATACATCTTCCAATAACACAGTTATTATGCTCGATAACGTGCAGACTGCTTGCCGAGTTCCTTAGCAATATCCTCTTTAAGTCAAATGAATGATCCTCTTTAATGAGGGCTTCAACAAAACAAACATTATCATGCGTAATGGCCATGTTTGATGGAGATAGCTTTGTTCAATTTGAATACCTGGCTAGCCTTTATTGAATATAACCTTAAAATACGAAATACCAGATGGTTTACATGCTATGTGGCAATGCCATTTCAAAAGAATGCCAAACTGGCTTTTAAATTTATTTTATTCATATTATTGAATAGCTTATAATGTAATTTTGATGTCAAACATAATATTTAACTAAATATTCTACACTTTATGCTCTTTCGCCAAATCCTTTTTATGATTTCCTTACACATTTACACACAGAAAATTCTGAGTAAGGAAGAAATACCTTTTTTATCAAAGTACTTTTTAATTATGATGAAAATAAGATTAATAGTTTAATAATTAATGTACATACTATTTTGATAAACTTACTAATGTACTATTCAAGTACTAGATTATATATACACTTGTTAAACTCACTAATGTACTATTCAAGTACTATAATACATGTACTTGATAAATTCAGTAATGTACTATTTATTGATGTAAAATGAAATTAAATACAAATATTAACTGATTAAATATTGATTGAAAGTTAAGCAAATGTCTATAGTAGACTAAGCAAATGTCTATAGTAGACTAAGAAAAAGGTCAAATAAAACTTTAAAAGGAAAATTTATAATGAAAATCATTATGGGTGAAAGAACAGAATGTCACAATTTAAGTTTTGCTAATTATATAAATTTCATCCATTGCTGAGAAACATTTCCCTTAGTAAATACTAAAAATTAAAAACCAGGAGATTTGGTAATCTAACAGATTATGCAATGATTTCCAGATTTCCTGCTTGTGAATTTAATGCATCAAAACAAAATTGTTCATATGGTATGACAAGACATCAAACAGTACAACACGTTGAAGATGCATTTCTGCCAACTAGGTTTGTTCAGAAACACTCCCATACTTAACACATCAACATTCAAACATATTTGTATTAACAAAGATGCCTTACAACTGATATTTACAATATTTTTTAGTCATCATTGATTTTTTTAATAATTGTAAAAGATTAAAATCCCACACTGTAAATTTGTCCACTTACATCCTACCTTATTTTCCATTATAAAGACAATAAAAGCAAAAATAGAAGAAATGGATCATAAAATTTATGAATACATATGATCTCAAATGTATGCATGAAGACTAATGCATAAATTATTTCTCCCTGCTGAGTTAATGTGAGATTTGACACTTCCCCCCCTTATATAGTTAATATTTGCCTGGACACTTTACGAAATGTCATACAGGATTCTGGTAAGATATGTGTTATTAAGATTGTTTCATCCTTAAAAAATAGCTATTATAGTAATGTAAGCTAGAAAATGGTGAAATGAAAATACAAATCAGAACTTGCCTTAAACTGCAGGTATGCTCTGATTTATATGATTAACAATAAGAGAGAAATTTATTATTTTTATTAAAAATTTAAAAATAAAATAAAAAAGAAATTTTTATTAAAAAAATATTCAAATCTTCGATTTGGATTCCAAAAGAATCCGAAGTAATTCCTTTACTTTATTTGCATTTCTGGGAAGATTTTTTTTATTCTTAATTTTTTGTTATAATATGAACATGTTCCTATTGTTAGCAAATTTACTTTCTCTTCATGGGCAATACATCACATTTAAATCCACAATGCTCAATATGTACAAGAAATTATGCTTAATAATATGTACAAGAAACTATGCTTAATAATATGTATAAGAAAGTATGCTTAATAATAGGTACAAGAAATTACTAGTCATTCAACATCCTTCATAAAACTTACGTCTTTTCATTTTGCATAAAGAAAAAGTATTTTACTAAGCAGTGTCCATAATCCAGCCAACATTATTGTGTTTCATAGCTAAAAAAAGTATTGTTGGTTTAAATTTACACCACTGAGGGCAAGAAAAGATTTGAACTAACTGACCAAAAAAAAAAAAAAAAAAAAAAAAAAAAAAAAAAAAAAAAAAATAGCAAAAGATTACCTACTTAGTTAGTTGCATAGTTTTCATACACTTACTCTTAGTGAGTGATATAATGATATGTGACAGCATCTTAAAATTTCAGGATGATTTGCACATTCATTATGCACGAAAAGCTTGACTATTCAGAAAGCTTAGGAAATGCCAAATTCCATGCATGCGAAATTCACGTTAGAAAAGCCAAAATAATGGAGCAAAACTTCCGCTCTAAAACTATAAAAACAATCCTCTTATTTGTTATCAACTTGAATATTAAAAACCTATATTTAAAATTATATAAGTTTTTTTTAAAAAAATTGCCTTCCATACATAAAAGTTGATATATTTCGTATGGCTTAAACATGAAAGTAAAACATCCTATTCAAGAATGAAATCCTGCCAACATGAAAGTTGGCAGAGATGTTGCCAATCATTCTTGCAGACGTTTAAATGACCAGAGCATTCTTTCAAATTAAAAGATATAACACAGTGCTTAATTTTTTTAATTAGAAATGCCAAAGCACCATGGAAGGCCAAAAGGAAAATAAATAAATATCTAATAACATAATTAATAATCAAAATAATAAAATAATTAAAAGTGAAAATCAATAAAATTTAAAGAGATAAATGCAAACTGAATAAATTTCAAATTAATAATAAAAATAAAACAACGGACCTTGATCTTATTTGGTGCTCAGCTGAAATTACACTGACGAGACAAAACATTATGACCATCCCTACATTTTTCAATGAATTCATCTGGATGACATGGAAGGCATGTTATTAAGTGGGAAGGGTATTTTATTGCAGTTATTTTTAAGAGTGATGGGAAAGGCTGCTGATTTACACGAATTTGATAGCAGGCAGATTATAATGGCCTGAAACCTCAATGAGCATCTCCATAATGGCATTCACAATCTGCCATTGTTAGTATTTCTGCAAAGTAAATAAATAACAGTGAAACTAAGAGTACACGCCAAGCTGTTGGACGTCCACATCATTAAAGAAAAAGGACGTTGGAGACTGCCCCACTTGGTACAGCAAAATCGGCACCAGACAATGGCTCAGCTGACAGCCTAATAAAATGCATGTCTCAATGCAACTGTTTCGGAATATACAGAAACTGCAGAGCAAACATCCCACTCATGTCTCTCTGTTGACTAAGCCTTCCTCGTTCTACTGTAAATTGCGAGTAACTGAAACCGCCAACACTGAATCAGTGGATACAACAGCATAATCTGGGTCACTTTTGGTACTTTCGGAATGAAAAATTTATCCTTTTTCAACAAAGCTTTCGTAATTCCACTTCCTGCAGAATAAGGTTTTGACATTTCAGTGGGAACTCCCTTTTCCTTAAAAGTTCTAATCTTCATCCAACGGTTTGCTTCTTAGGAACTGAAAGATATGCCTCAAAAGTTAGAATCAATTTTTACTAAAATTTTATGTGATCAAAAGAACTTTTCTGCTGAAACTGTGACTCAGTTTCATAAAAGAAGTGCCAAAGACCTTCTCATTCAAGGCTCCTCTGCACTCTGGCTAGAATTACACTTTATCTCAAAAACTGAGAATTACTGGAGCTAAACTCCAGTACAATTTCAGTTCTGATACAGCATATAAAAAAGTTAACCATTCATTTTTTACGTTACACTGCCACTCTTTACCTGTTTTTAAAGTCACGTATTGTGGCTTTTGCTGATGTCTGAATTCTGAAAATATTCGACTTCATGCAATCCCAGCTATCAATCACTTTTTTAAAATGAAAGGAATAATACATCTTATATCCTCCTTCCCAAAAATTAAACTGGGTTATCAAGAATTAATCAAATTTGTATTAAACCAAAATGAACTTCTTATGACTGTTTGTGAAGTCATACTTACCCATTACTGACACTAAATCACACTGTTTGGTGACAACGTACATATGTTAAAAGCATTCAAAGCTCTATAATGGTGTTACAAATCTCTCATTTACTGACCTTTTACAGGGAAAAAAATTTTATAGTTAGTTGAATGCTGGATAGTGCTTTTACAGTATTTGCTTATAATCATTTGGTTTCGTTTGTTACACATTCAAATAATGTCCAAATTCATTATTTGTATTTGTATTCCTACCATACAGTTCATATCTGTACTTTCCTCAAACTGAAAATGTAGTTAAGATTTCAATTTTTTAAATTAAAGAACTTTCAGTGCTCTTCGTACACAGTTTGCTTTAAAGTGTTTAGTATAAAAGAAGCCAGTGGCCTACTGGATAAGGCTACTGAACAGCAGTAGTTTGATCCAAACTCAGCTGGTTTCATGGGCAATTTTTATAATTTTTCCCATGCCAAACATAAATATAAGGCAGTTTTTATTTTTAAAATGCTGCACAAAGACATCCTTCTCCCTATGCAGACAGCCCTCTTGTTTTACCTCAATCAATTAGCCAACTAACAAAAAAATATGGAAATCTCTCTTTTACTGTTACCTTTTTTTTCTTCTTAAATTAAGACATGCAAGAAATGCAGTATGCTGACAGATTTATTTCAGAAACTCCTCATCTGATAGTAATGTACCGGTCCTGGCAGACGTTTCAGTTAGGTTCAAATTTTAAAGAAAGATGGTTATCTTGAAATTCTGATGCACGGAAAAGTGTATTTAATCAATTCTGTTCTAGCCTGTATAATAGTCACCTTTGTCAGCATATTTTAGAGAATGTTGTCTTTTAAAAAATATGTTCTTTTAAAATTAAAATGGACATTTGTCACATCATGCGCAACATTCCTAATAACCAAAATTCACTGATCCAAGCAGCTAACCATTCAGAATTAATATGCAATAGAAGCTCCATATTCAGTACAATGTATTTTAGCTAGACAACTTTAAAACATACTGTAATGCTGCCCTGACACTAAAAATCAAGCGAAGAGTACGACACAGTGAAAATTTGCCAGATATTCCTGAAAAGGGACCAGGTACCTCCCACCATCAAAGGAAAGGTGACTGGTTGAACAACATTAGACTGACTGACTGCCACAAAAACAATATTAATCTTTATAACTGCAACATCCATATAAAATAAAATGTTCATAAAAAAGAATAACTACATTCAAGAAATTTTAACAACGTTATAACACTAACACAAAAAGTACTGACATTTAACTTTCTAAATCTGGCTTCAAATACTCTTATTTTAGATTTCAGGATGGTGCAATTGCAAATGTTTTTCACCCTCTGACACTATTTCTTAATGACAAGTCATTTCCGAGCAGTCTTTTGTTCCCGCGACAAAAGTCATAAAATTTGCATGGTTTTCAGATGCTATCTGTGCTGTTTATTAGGTTGCTTATTTGTGATTTTCTTGACATTTATTTTCTTTATTCCTTATCTTATATATTTCATTATTATTAACAGCTTATTCAACTACACTTACTCGATCTCAATATTACGATCCAGATCATTCTGTAATTCTACACCAATGTAATGACAGCACCTATTTTAAAGGCAACCAACATCATTCCCCTGTTGCATTAGGTACTGAGTCTGTAAAAATTTCAAAATTTTTGAGTAAACATTTTCTTTTTGACTGTGTGCAATAAAAAATATATATAAATTAAAATGCTTAGTGTATCAGATTTTGTTAAATTAAGTTAAATTCGAGACTCTACTCAGAACAAAATGAACCAACAGTACAGATAAACAATAAATAGCAAAGCACAGAATGGTAAAAGTTCGTTCTATTAAATAATTTAGACTGATAAAAATTGTATTTATATTTGCATCATTTAGTTCTAAATGAGGAAGAATCACTAATTTATATACTTTCGAAATTTCCTATACTTAACGTGTTTACACCTACTTATTTGGCTCCCTCCCCCAGCAATTTTACAAACGTATGTTTAAAAAGAAGGAAATTTTTTTTTTTTTTTATTTATTTTTCACCTTTCTCATTTTTTCCTTGCATACATTTACTAGAATATAAGATGTCCTTTCCTATACTTTTGATCTGGAGTTTGGTATAATCTTATAATCGAGATTGCAGAATAAGAGAAAGGAATTTAAATAGTGGACTATATAGAACAGAAGTGGCTAACCTTTTGGGGAAGGATGCTATCTGCAAAAATAAAGTTATGAGTGCCACTTCTAAATTTTCCAATCTACTAAAAAATATTAAAAAAAAAAAAATTGTTATTTATAGGCTGATTATAAGTTTTTCACGCAAATAGCACATTTTTTTATGTATATCTGAATGGTGGAAACTAAGGTTTTTTTGTTAATAAAACTTTTTTAAAGGTTTTGTCAGATTATGTGTAAAATAAAAATGAATAATTTGAAACATTTAATTCTAAGTAACTATTTGACAGTCAGTACTTAATGTGGTTTCTGAACACGGAGTTTTCTTTACCAAGTTGTTTATATTAGGAATAGTTCTTGAAGATGCTAACAAAACTGGATGTTTTAGGTACATATCAGTTAATTTTGAATGATAGTTTCATTTTATTATGTTCATAATAGAAAACGTTTGTTCATAAACATATGTTGAACCAAACCTACAATAACATCTGACAGACAAATCATGTACATTTTGGGAAATTGCTTGTTGGTACGAATTCAATACAATCTGGATCACTTGAAACAAGTCCCTCATATTTGCTTTTCAATGTAGTAGGCAGCTGTAGGCCAATAATTTCGATTTGGATTTCATTTAGATAATAATTTATGTTTTCTAGGGAAATTGAAAAAAAAATTTGTGAAAACATCAGCATTTTTTTTAATCAGCTTGAAAATCACCAAACCTAGAATTGAATGAATGCTGCAAAATGAATCTTTTTAATCTATCAGAGTTTGGAGCATTATTGACTTTGGTAGCTAGTTCCTGCATTAATATGACTGTGTTTTGGTAGCTAATTCCTGGATTCATGTGAAATGTGTTGAACTTTTTTCTCAAATTGAGATACACAAATGCTTGTTCACAAAAGAAGATATATGACCAACTAGGGAAGGAAAAATACAATCTTTTCTCTGTAATCTGAAATTTAAATTATTTAAATGATTCATATTATCGGTGAGAAAAACCAAGTCCCATAACTAATCTTTATTTTTGAATAGCAAGCACTCACTGGGCAGGTTATTTTTTATTACGTTATCTTTGTTCCTGTCATTCCACTTCTGTATGTAGGTGTAGCTGAACTTGGAGATGTAGTGAACAATAAACTTGAACTATAATTCAAAGAATTACTATATTTATTCTAACGTATTTATGTACATATCTATCGATGGAGTTGATGTAGACGATATTATTATTCTTTCAAATCTTTTCATTTTTCTTCAGTAAGTCTTCACGTGCCACTGTTAAAGCTTCACCGTGCCACACTGTGGCACACATGCTGCGGGTTGGCCATCTCTGATATAGAATAATCACACTGTTTAAATGCTAAATAAATCTTACACATGGGTAATATCTAACTGCCACTAATTATCATAGCTAGTTGAGCAATTCAATATAAGTCATTCATCTAGTTCAGCAATTTCAGTTTAAGTCTGCATCCACTATATTGGCTAATGCTATGTTAATTGACTAAGGCACAGCAAATGGAGGGCTGTATGCCTATGTAAAAGAATGCTTTCCTGGAGGATGTTTTAAGGCAAACTGTTTTGCACTAAAGTGTATATGGAGAAAACAGCAAAAGCTCCCATACAGACTGCCCATTCACTAGAATTTGAACCGGGCTGAACAACCAGTGTTCAGCGACTTAACTGCTTGGATGCTGGTGGTCGTTGTAATAGTTACTTATATGTCTGAAAGCAAATAAGCATTAGACTTCATTAATTTCTGGTACTTTTGGTGAAAATGCACTTTAGCCCACTGCTTGGCGATGTTTTGAAAATCGGCAATTCAGCGCGTTTCTGCGAAACGTCTTTGCAATTAATTGCAACCTTCCCGACACGCTCCGCGAAAACCTATTGTAAACAAAACATAGAATTCTAAACCATAAATTAGTATGGAAACTGTTGCCACAAAAATATAATAAAATACAAAACGAACATTACGATCATTAAAATATTTGTCAGTTACCTTTAAATTAATTATTTACATTTTATGTTGTAATACTTACACATTTTATGCCGTTACATAACCTTCCCGACACGCTCCGCGAAAACGTAACCAAAATGGCATCCCAGAAAGAAGGAATTTTTTTTAAAAGGGCATTAAAATTACAAACGATACCATGTACACACCGTTCCGTTTTAACTTAAAAAAAAATCTGAGAATTGCACAATGTAGGCAATGCACACAAATAAACAAAATAAGCTAGAATAACTAAATAAATTACAAGAAAATGCCATGTGCACAGCGTTCCTTTTAAACTTAAAAAAAACTTCAGCGAATTGCACAATGTAGGCAACGTACACAAATCAACAAAATAAGCTAAAATAACGAAAATAAATTACAAGAAAATGCCATGTGCACAGCGTTCCGTTTTAACTTAAAAAAAACATCAGCGAATTGCACAATGTAGGCAATGTGCACAAATCAACAAAATAAAATAAATTGCAAACGATACCAGCGTTCTGTTCTTCAGCTGAGCCAAATTATTTCAATAAAAGGCAACAAAATATAAAAATTAAGCAACTTGCACTTCCAATAAAGTAATAAATGTACATGTACATTCACTCACCTCTCTCAGCATCACAGCTAAATCCATACCGACTCGGTATTTAGCGAAATATAAGGTACGAAAATAGCAAACACTCAACACAAAAACACCGCATTCAAAGAATACAACGACAACTGAAATAACTACTTAAATTAACACGTAAGAATTTCGAATAAACCGCTACGTCATCTCACATTACCAATAAAACCGTTCTTTATAAAATAGCAAATACACATGTGCGAAAACTACATGTTTCCGTAGCTTCAAAATACCCAGTCAGCCATGTTCGTGGATATACAGAGTTACCCATGTTGGCGCGTTTATTGCTCATTCAAAAACAATCGCCGCCAAGCAGTGGGCTAAAGCGAATTTGGGCCCCTCGCTCTCATAAAAATTCATCTGAATCGATCCCAAAATGTAAAGATGATTACATTTTTAAGTAAATGTTGTGCATACACCGAAGAGCCATTAGATTATGACCACCCTCCATCTATGATAATGAGCTCACCCTGGAACAAAACTACTGCGCGTGCGCAGCTGATGTTGGAGTACATAAAGTGGCTATTGTCTTTCCAAACATAGTGAGATTAGCGCAAATAATAATTAAAAGTTTATGCTTCTAAAAAATACAATATTTTGAAAGAAAACTGAACAGTAAAAACGAGTAGAACTTCCTTCTTCTTCAATGGCCAGACAGCCCAGGACGGGCCCTTGCCTTCCTTAAGACCGAATTCCAACCTCTTCTATCCTTGGCCATGGAAATCTGTTTCCAAACAGTCGAGCCACCTCTGTTTAGGTCTCCCTTTTTTTCGGGTGCCAAATGGTCTGGCCGAGAAGATCTTTTTAGTTACATGATTTTCATCCATTCTGCCCAGGTGTCCTGCCCATTTAATTCTCTGAATCCTTATATATTTTACTATATCTAGTTCTTTAAAAGATTTAGAGTTCAGAGTTAGTTCTTCCTCTCCAGATATTATTACATTTTATGCAACCAAAATACTCAAAATTTTTGCCCAGGTCTCAGAAAAGTATTTAAGAATGGGTCTGATTAAGGTTTTGTAAATTAGAATCTTCGTTTTTCTGCTAATGAAGCTAGACTTCAAGTACTTTTTGAGACCGAAAAAACATTAGTTAGCATCCGTGACTCTACTACGGATCTCAGGCATTAAATCATTGAGTATATTAACCTCTGATCCTAAATATTTAAATTTGGTAACAGTTTCAAACTTCTAATTCCCAATTTCAAAATAGGGGCTGCTGTTATTACCACATGGCATGTACTTAGTTTTATTTTGGTTGATTACTAGACGCATTTTACTGGCTGCAGCCTCTAGACATGTAAAAGCCTCTCTAAGCTACTCAGTGCGTGCGACTATGACAATATCGTCAGCAACTTACAACTGACAAAATTTGAACAGACTTGTTAAAGATAGTTACACAAGTATTAATGTTGGATGGATAACGAGTAGAACCAAACATGAAAAAACAAACATAAAAATGAGTGGGAGGTAGAAACACAAGAAATGAATTAAATATAAAATAATAAATATAACAATTTAATTGTCATGTGACATATATTTAAGGTGAGACAAATAATCAATGACATTATAGACACATTTTTTGAATATGTGAAGAATAACCCTAAGAATATTGAACTACCTGGCCTCTATAAATTAAATAAATAAGTTAAAAACAATAACCATATTAAAGCATAAAATTAGCTTTTGTTTAGAACTGTAATGTATAATTTCTGTGCATTCTAAGATATTAAATTTTAGTAATATAATACAACACTATATTCCACTGCCATGATAATTTTACTTTTCATTTGTTGTGTTAAATATACCAATTACATTTTATTTATACCATAAAAATATGCTATTAAGTTTCCTTTTAACAACAAGCTGTATTATTTAAAAACCAAAATAATATATAAATTTTCTGTGTGTAATGAAACATTTTATCTCACTGATAATTCATGATTATAAAAACTTTTTAGGTCACTCCAAACTAAGTGTTATTTTTTCAAATATGGATATTTATTACTATTAGCATTCATGAATATATATTAAAAATAAGGCGACATTATTTCTACTTCTGAAGGATATTATTTATATTACTTTTCACATTATTACGTATGGTAATATCAATTTTCAATTTTTTTCAATTTTATTTTTTTCTTATCATATAATTCCAGCAAGAATATCTTTCTGAATTTAAATAGATTAGAACTTAGTTTCACTTTTTAAGATCTCTATCTGTATTTTGTCTTAAATAATTTTGCATAACTTAAATTTCGATTCATCAAATGAAAATTGAAGTAAAAATAATTTCTGTTCGACTTATTAAGGCAAATAAGTAACATATTCATACAACAGAAAGTCTACAGAGAGTTTTCTAATGAAAACTGACTCATATTTATGCTACTAAATAACAACTTGCTTGTTATATTATTAGGAAGAGCCAGATCTACAGTACCGAACAGATTAATTGAAACAAAAAAATTTTTTTTGCATTTTTGCACTTTGGCAACATTTTTATTATTTGTAATGGCAATACTATGGTTATTTTTATTTTTGACACAGTCTAGCAAGCATTGCTCAGTGTGCAGTACGTGTTTTGAAACCGGTTGAGTGATTTTTTGTTATTTCTAATAAAAGTTGTTCGATTTCAGCATTTTGACCTTAACCTACAAAGATGGATGTATTGATGAATAAACGACTAATGATAGTGACAATAGCTAAGCATACCACAAAAACTCAAAGACACATTACAGCAGTGGTTGGAATAAGTTTGGCTACAGTCAATATCATCAATTGCCATAAGGAGTCAGGGGATATCTTAGTGAAGAGGAAGGGGGGAAAGTGGCGCAAAAAGAAAGACAAGTAAACGAGATGACCAGCGATTACTGAATTCTAGCCGAAATGATTGCCATAAAACTGCAGTAGACCTTGTTCAAGAATTGGCTGAAACTGGTGTCCACGTAACTCCCATGACTGTTCGTCGAAGACTTCTTGAAGCAGAAAGACCAGCAAGGAAACCTGTCAAGAAACAACTTTTAACAGTGGCAATGAAAGCCAAAAGACTTGCATGGGCAAAAAATATGAAAATTGGATGGCAGAAGATTGGAAAAGAGTCTTGTTTTCTGATGAGACTCACTTCATCATGAAAGGCCAGCAATTTCGATTCATTTGAAGGGAAAAGGAAAAACTGAACTCATCACACGTCATCCAAACCACCAAACATCCTCTTAAAAAAACATTCTAGGGTAGTTTCTCATATTATGGACTAGGGCCTCTTGTTCCAGTGACAGGTATGATGCACAGTGAAAAGTACTAGTCCATATTGGTAGAAAGAATGATAACAGAATTGAAAAATCGGTGGCCAAATGGCGAGGGAGTTTTCCAGCAGGATTTGACTCCCTGCCATACTTCGAAAAAAATGGTCAAATTTTTTCCGGAAAACCATATCACCATATTAGATTGGCCTGGGAATTCATCAGACATCAACCCGATAGAGAATCAGTGGGCAATTTGCAAGAATCGATTGTCTACATCGGATTGTACCACAGTGGAAAAATTAATAACCACAATTATCAATATATGGTGAAAGGATGCTGACAACCTGCAAAAACCTTGTGGATTCAATGCCAAAGAGGATCAAACTCTTAATTGAGAGCAAGGGAGGCCACATAAAATATTAATCGTAATAATTTGTTTCAATTATTGAAATGAATGATAAATAAAAGATTTTATACAAATTTTCATCTTGTTTCAATTAATCTGTTCGATACTGTAATATGCAGCTGCCGTTGTTCACAGTTTCAGTTATCCTGCAAGGAGCAGAATCATGAAGCAAGGGACCCATCTCAGCTGAACTTTTGAACTCCCTCAACACAAAACAGAATATATTTGCTATTTTTTAAAAACAATGGGAGTTGGAAAGTTAGGCACTCCCATGATTATGATTTGCACAACCACATAATTCTGACTGCCACAGGAAAAATACCTTTGAAACAATAAAAGGCATTCATTTATAAAAATGAGATATGAAATTAGTAATTGATAAAGAGTCATAAATTTTATTCTATATGGAATGCCCGAACATAGTTGGTTTAACAGCTAAAGAAGTTTTTTGGGCCCTTTTAATGGAAGAAAAATTGATCAAGGGACTGATATCATATGCGAAGAAAGATTCAATAACTTTTTTCTTTTTTTCTGATGTAAGATTTTTGCTCTTCAGTTAAATTCGTTTTTATTCATGGAAAAAAATTTGTTTTGTTTTTATGAAAAAATTCTTTTTGATCTCTTGAAACATAAAACTTTTAATCATTATTAATGACTAATAAAAGAAAAACTTCCAAGCTGGTGTGCTATTTCTGAACAAATCTCTTAACTAAATAGTTACAATACATTAATCCCCCCCCCATGAAAAGACACAAAAATAAATTAAATATATATTTCAACTATTCAATTTAGGTACATATGGCAATAGTAATTCCCTCCCCCCAATGTAAAAACTGTGGTTCCCTTTAAATATCTGAGGCAGTAAAATCAAAATAGAAGAAAACTGACAGCAAATATAACCCAAATCAAAGAAGTTTTCGAAGACCACAGATGTCTGCACTACTGAAGTGTAGAGCCTACTAAGTAATTTTATATATACATACAAATGAGTAAGAAGTATCACATTATATTTTCTACTCTATTTTAGAAAGGAGAAATTTTATGAAGAAAAAAATTCACACTTATAGAAAATATAAAATATTTAAAAAATCAATAGAACAGCTATTGAAGAGAACCAGAATTACATTTTAAATATCTACTAACAAATTAAAACCTGCTCTTCAGATCAATTCTTTAATTATATCAAAAACATAAACAAGTTTTAAATTACAGATTTACATACCACAGAATGAAATCACCTGAATTTAAACAAAATTTCAATAGCATTATAAATCCCCTCAATATAAATTAAGTTTATATATTCATATATTTTGATTTTATAAGTTCATTATCAAATAAGTATCAAGTTCACAGAAGTTGCAATTTAACAAAAACGATTTCTAAGTATATAAATAACATACTTAACTATGCAGAAATCTTTTATAGTGACAAATATTTATAATATCAATGACACATTGTTTATTATCCAAAGAGTTCTATGTTAAAATATAACACAAAGTCTCTAATCATTTCATACACAGGTATATCATAATTTCATATTTCGAATAAAATAGTATAGGGATAATAGTGGAGGAATAAGTATAATGCATAATGGAAAGAATAAGTTATAGCTCGTGATCTTACTTCTTAAGAGATGGTTTCTCTGCATCAGGCAATTTCTCTGTATCTTGAAGCAGTATTAGTGCACCACTACTACAGGTACCACTGTTTTCAAGCTCCAGCTCACTCATCTTCTCACCTAATCATAAAGCAAGTTTGTAATTTCATGTAAAAACGTTATTAAAGTATGTGATCTTCCTATCCTGAGAAACTTACACAGTGTCATTCAGAACTTTCCACTACACATATTTCACAAGAACATTGGAATATGTATTATCATCACTTTCATGTCATTTTTATTCCGTTCGAAATGTTATGTAATTAAAATAGTCAGTCTGATTATGGAAAGCATTACGAATATGTAACGAGCAAAATGTTAAAAATGGTAACACCTTCTTAATGGTATACAAATAAAATACTTATATAACCCAACTAAATGTGTAATTATGAAGTAAAATCTACTACAGTCGTCAAAAAACGGCCGAAAATGTTTTATGTATTGCTTTCAAAAAAGTGCTTCGTTGTGTAGAGTTTGAACTTTCAAACGCTGCTTACCAAACGAAATGTAAACTGTCAATCACTGAAACGTTTGGCGGCAACGAATCACATTAGATGCTTGTAATTCGTGTGCTATTATAGCGTTCAAGTATGCCAAAGATTCTATAAATAAACGCTGCTGAAGCTTATATATTAATTTCTTACATTTTTTAGAAATACTTTAACGATACATTCACTTCAAATTAAGATACGGTTATAGATTCTACAGAGTATTTATACCTTTGACGTCACACAAGAATTCCACACAGATGCAGCAACTTCCTGACCTTAATCGTGCCAGGCATGAGCAGTCGCAAAACCAATTTATGACCCTCGCTCATTGGTTCTCTAGGCAGGTTTTCCAGTACTCTTGTCTGGATATTGGCGTGGTTTCCCAGAAAATTGCAACAGCTTTTTGGCTCAGAGCCAGAAACGAACAGTATAATCTATTATTTCACGTCGGAATTCGCTTGAAGTTGCAACGATTCTTACGAATTGATGTGCCTATCTTTTGCCTTTCGTTTCTTTCATGCGAAGTATCTGTAAGCTGTTGAATGCACTAATTGAAACAATTGCATAATTTTCATTTGTAACTCTTTTACATCATATCCAAGATATTTACTTAACGTAATCTCCTGGACCAATGGCTCTTTTGTGTGAGAAAACTGAAAAATTTTCGATAGTTTTGAGAAATTTATATGACATGGAACATAAAAGCTCGCATGACATAACAGCAATAAGATTTAATTTGGAAAGCAGAGGCAATCCAAAAAAAAAAAAAAACTGGAAAAAGAGTGTGAAAGCATTGTGGTGAATGTAAGAGCCCCAAAAGACGGTTAAATATCATTTGTGGTTGAAATCACTATAAAATATTAATGTAGGTTATTGAGTTTAATTAATAAATTTTATTATGGTTTACTGAATTTTCAATATTTCTGAGTTTCTTAAAGCACTTTGTTAGGCCAAGGTCCGCATGGAAAATTTTAAAATCAGGGCCGAATAGAAATAATTCTGGTTATAACTGTTTATGATACTTGAAGGTTATGCGTTGCGATTTTAGAATCGTAGGCTCCATAGTAGAGGAGTAGCAAAACCGGTAACAGCGGCAGTTCGATCCAAGTTCAATTTTCTGTGAATGAACTGCTTACATAAGCATTTTGGGGGTTCCCTCATGTATAACGTGAATACTTGTACGAAACTCTAATACGAAAGTTTTCCATAAAGCCATTCTCCTTAGACAGCTAGCCCTCATATGCTTTCTAATAATCAACTTAAAATTGTCCAGAAACGAAATTCCAGTAAATTAAAAGATCAAACATAAGTTTAAAAACTCAAAACTTCTCGGTAGTAATTGTAACGTAGGGAACAAATATCAGCTTAGAGTCTACAAAACACTTTAACAGAAGTATATTTTACACAAAAAGGAAAAGGATTTTGTTCGTTATCAGGAAATGCTTGTTAAATGGGAGTCTTTTTATTTCTAAGATCCAGGTATTCTAGAAGTATAACTGATAATTAAATAAGGTTCGACTGCATTATAATACTGGAAAGTTAAACAGCAAATGCAGATCGATAGACGAGGAGCAGAGAAACTATGTCAAGTAAATGAAATACTGGAGACTTTTGAAGCATTAAGAGAGGAATAAAATGAAAACAATAGTGATGTCCCTCCACGAAGATACTTGATTTGTATCAAATAAAGTTATAAATTAATTTAAAGACGTTAAATTCTTTCTTATTTAAACTGAAGTGCAAATAAAGGTAATCGAATTGGATAGAGAATTTAATTTAGACAAAACCACTAACCTAATTTAACGGAACGCCAAAGCCTAAGAACTGCTAATCTACAAAAGTAGTGCTCAAACAATAAACAACAAAGGCTAAGAGAAAAAATACGAGTGTTAGAAAGAGGAATTAAAATGTACAATTTCTATATGAAGTGCAGGCTTAATGCAAATAAGCTACCAAAATTAGCATAAAACTCAATCCCGCAGTCACACCACAACGCCTTAAAAAGGGACATTCCGGATCTATGCGACATATCGCAAGCAGCGATAGTTCCGTATAATCCGAGATAAATAAAAGCGGAAAGCACTAGAAAAAACATCATTTGGCGCGATTGAATGCGTAGGAGGACTGTCGAGTAGTTGCAAGCTGGTGCAAGACAATCCGCTGTTGCGAGTGAGCTGAATATTCATAGCGTTATCAATGGGCTGTGGAACTGTTACCAAAGGGATCAAAACTCCCGTAGAAGACGTGGGCCTAGACACGGGAGGATTAGCACAACGGCAGATAATCGCTTCCTGTTGCTATGTGCAAGACACCGTAGATCATTAACAACATGACTGCTCGTGTCGCATCTGTCTGTTGCTGCAGGACAGCCCGTGTCCCGCCAAGCTATGTGAAGTCGACTGCACGAAGATGACTGTACGCCCCCCCCCCATGATTTCTGAATTGTGTTCGTTTGTCTTCATCGCATGTTAGAGGGTGGTGGAATTGGGCCCGTGTACATTGCAGCTGGACACCAGAGCAGTGGAGCCACGTGCTCTTTACGGATGAGGCTTGATTTTACATTCAGAACGGTTCCCGACGAGCAATGGTGTGGCGAGAGCCGGGGACATGCTATCGGGCACCAAACATCGTCGAACGAGACCATTAGAGAGAAGAAGACTTACTTGTATGGACTGGGATAGCAACGAACTGGTGCACCAACCTGTACGTGATACCTTGTAGTTCCGTCACAGCCGTTCGATGTCCCGGCAATACTCGTCACCCCCTCGTGCGTCCTTTTATATCTGTAATGGGTACCAACGGGATACTTATGAACGATATCGGCCGCCCGCATAGAGCTCGAATGGTGCAAAGTTATTTGGAGAGTGAAACCATTACATATCTGCCGTGACCTGCTAGATCCTCGGAACTGAATCCCATACAGCACGTGTGGGAGATGCTGGGACGATGCATAGCAGATCGCAGTGTACCACAAGGAACCCTCCACGAGTTTCGACAGGCATTAGTACAGCAACGGGTGCGAGTGACACAATAAGCGAACAAGAATACTATTGCCAGCTTGCCCCGACGTTTTCAAGTATACATTTCGGTTAGAGCAGCGATTCTCAGGTACACAAGAGAAAAATAGGTGGTACACAAAAGAGCAAAGTATTTTTAACTATTAAATTCAAAAATTAATGCCTTAACATCCTGTTTAAATTTTTTCTCTAACACTCGCAGATTTATGCGATCTGAGCTTTGTTCAAGGTCAATAGCCTCTCATAGACATCAGCAAAATAATCGGTTTTTATTTTCACAAATATTTTTTTATCCGTATACATAACAAAATTTGTCATAAATGATGTTTTTAAAAGGCGTAATAGAAATGAATGTTGTATTTAATAGAAAATAATAAAAAAAGTTCTTATAAAATTATAATAGTAGCTCAGTAATTCTTTTAGCGTTGATTGCTTCATTAACATGTCTAAACTTTATGTCGCCACCATTTCCGAACTCATATTGCTCTATTTTCAGTTAGAATCCCTTTTTTACATCGATTTGCTGTCTTTAACAGTAGGTATTTTGTCTTCTTATTGCTTTGTACTCCTTACTCTCCTATGCTATTTGATAATATCGTCATTTATTTTTGATAAGCTCGTTATATATTGTGCATTTAAATGTTTGTCAAAAGGTAATAAAAAAGGTGTTAGATTAAGAAATATAGTTATTATTAAAAAATATCTGAAACGTTTCAGATTTTAAATTACGTCCCAAGGAGCGCTTATTTAACATTTTGTGTGTTACCTTTATTTAATAAATATCATGTTCTTCGTACTTAACCCATAAAATTCAGTTCAACAGCCCAATATCACAAAATAAGTTTAAATTGAGCATATCTTTAGAATTTCCGATACTCAGTCTCACGCGCTGGAGATAAAAATATTTTTTCTGTACAACGTTGCCAAGCTTTGAAATCCTTGAGTTTGTTAATCAAAAATTCGTTTAAAGTTTTACAGAATGGGAAATCGATAATAAAACAAATTTCCAAATTTCAAATTGGGCTTCGAGATGTCCATATTCGCAGTAATATTACGTCATTCAAAATTTGATGGCTCTAGGTATCGTTGTTTTATCACAATGCAAGAAACATATATATATTTATGCAGTCTTCATTATTTAATTTCTTTGAATATAATACAGGGCTGCAATATTTGGTTGCAACAGTTTGAAAAGTGAACCGACATTTAATGTTTCCGACCTAAAATGCCGAAAAGAAAACAATAGTCCTTCAGGGACAAAGCCCTTTTGGACTACCAAACCTAGACTTTAAAAATGGAAAAATGGCTATCATTGATTAAGTGAAAAAGTGATGATTCACAGGTGATGGATTCAGGATAATCTACTAGCACTAAGTATATTGAAAACAAAATAATATTTTTTTATAGAAAATATAACGAAAGTTTATTTAGGATTTGGGTTTACTTGGAATATAGATGAACTAGGCAATCAACCTCAATGTGCTGTTTGCGGTGAGCTGTTATCCAATCAAAGTATTGTTGCGTGCGTACGAGTTCTTTATGTATTTAATGCACAAGTCGTTAAAAAGTTAACAAAAATTTATTCTTTCCACGAGAAATAAATCAAAATGCTGAAGTATTTCTTCAGAGATATTAGTACAATATCACAATATCTCAAACGTTAAACAGAATTAATTCACTTTAAAACAGATAAACTAATTCTAACTCACAGCGAAATTGCTACAATCAATCACAGCATTAAGTAAATAAACAGCAATTCGCTTTAAACAGCTACAACTACAACATCAACTAAGATAAGGTGTTTCAATTCGGCTTTTATAAGCTTTTTAATTATCACTAGAACAATCTAGACTTTTCTAGATTTTTCTGGATGGCAAGAGTAATTACGAGATATTTATTATATTAATTATTTACAAGAGATTATTTACAAGAGTAATTACGAGATCTTTTATTTTTATTTTTCCGACGTAGCGTTCTCTTCAAAAATCGCCTGCGTTGCATGGGAAAATAAAGCAATTTTATTTACAACTATAAATAAATAACCAAATAAATATAAAATCCGTAACAGTAAAGATATTTTGAATCCAAGCATACCAATTTAAAGGATAAATCTGAAGAATATTTTAAGAGGAAATTATCGGAGTTCAAAAATGCTAAACAATTAAAGAAAGGTTTTGTTACTTGAAGTGAAAAAGCTTTTCAGGCTAATTACTTAGTAAGTATAAGAATTGCCAAGTTTGGATAGGCTTACACTATTGAAGAAAACCTTATATTACTGGTAGCTAAAGATATCGTTTTAATTTTATTCAACGAAAAAATGGGTAATGAACTTAATAATATTCCGTTAACAAATGATACAGTTGTAAGGATTTTAAGTTTTACTAACGTTTATTTTATTTTAAACTTTGCTATCCTCGCTTATTTTCCATTTCCGTCCAAAATAAGAGCGAGCAGGATTTTTATGCTAATGACTTTGCAACTACAGAAAGTAATTAAGAAATGGCTTCTAGCCAAGAGAGAGAGACAGCCTTCCTGCTGCCCTGCTACGCGCGTGTTTTTCAGTCAGTTCGTGTTTGCCTTTAAGCCAGAATTTAGTTCCTACTGATATAATGGACGTATTGTAATATTTGCGCCTAGCTCACTATTTGCGCAGGTTCAAAAGGCCAATCTTCGCGTAATAGCCGTGTAAGATCTACTATCTATCTTTTGTGTGAAATCTGGAGAGTAGTGACGGCACAGAAGAAGGGTTGTAACTACCCTTTATTACACTCTTTAAATTATTTAAAATACGTTAACTCGATGCTAACACACTACGCCTCTGCTTGGGCTGGTAACTGAAACAGTAGAATTGAAATAAAAAAAATTGACGATATTAACAAGTAGCAGTAGAATAATGCTACAGGGCTCAGACAATCCTGTTTTCTAGCAGACCGTTCATAAGTTTAGTGGCAGCAAAATAATAGCTGTTACGCTACGTTTAACCAGCAATAATTGGTAAGCCGAAGCTCGCGCTACAACTCGCACAGAGTTTTCCCAGACTCTAACTTTCCCTTCTAGAACTCGATATTTAAACTTTTTCTCCCACTGGTAGAATTTGCATTCCTTTAGGCGCGATACCAAAATTTAAATATTCTGGCACTCACTATTAGGGGAATGAAAGCTTATAGGAAAGGAACTTAAAATTAAATTTAACTGGTTATTTAAAATAAATATAAATCCCTACAAACTACGTAATGCAATTAAGTTTAATTCTTACTTAGTTACGTTAGTTATTAAGTGAATATTTCTTATTTTCTACGTTTTAGACCAAAAGTAATTTATGTTTTTTCTACGTTTTAGACCATTTCTTTGTATCCCGAAGCGCCTGTACGCTGTGAGAAATAAAGGGCAAATTTAACCCTTCTTAACTTGTGTTGTCTATTCCACGCACATACGAACATAGCTTGTAAAGCTCCCTGTTCCCACTCAGGATTGCACTGATGTTTCCCAAGTCAATTAGAAGGAACACTGGTCCTGATAGTGGCGCCCGAACTAAAACGTGGTGGATGATGATTCTCCATCACCGGGATTTGACGATTGGATCCTCTAATCCCCAGTTGCCCTTTAAGAGGGGGAGTATTTCTCCCGCCTTCTTCACATGCCTTCGTGGTGTAGTAGCATGCTCGACGCGTATTCGAAATGTCTGTGGTTCGAGTTCCGGCGATGGCATTGCTCATTTTTTATCTCTCCTGCTTCGAAATAAGCTAATGTCTCTTCACAGTAAGTCGACAAATTCATGAAATAGCAATTCCATAAAAGAGACTTTTATTGAAAAAATAAAACGCGTCGAAACGATTTTCCGAAGAGTATTTCTTTTGTGAATCTTTTTATGATAGAGTAACTGCAAATAAAATTTTCAAAGCAGTTTACAATTTCATGTCTGAGAATGATATTCCTTGGAATAAGTGCATTGCCGCATGCGGTAACGGAGCTTGGGCTTTAACAGCAAAACATTTCGGTGTTAAATCTCAAATAAAGGAAGTTGCGGCAGAAATTAAATCTACTCACTGCTGCATTAATTGTGAAGCTTTAGTAGCCAAAACAGACCCCGAAAACCTGCAAATCGTTTTGAATCAAGCAGTGAAAATTGTTAATTTTAAGCCGAGCTTTAAAGTTAAGAATATTTACGATGTTATGCTAAGAGATTAACAGCAAACACGAAACGCTTTTGTTACATTCCGAAGTAATGTGGTTATCCATCGGCAAATGTTTAAATCGTCTTTTTGAATTTAGATAAGAAATTCAAAATTTTTTCTGTGATTCGAAAATTCAATTGCAAAAAATTTTTATTTAGTGAATTATGGTTGGCATGTTTTGCATATTTAGCTGATAGCTTTTTCGCTTAAGGATATTATAATGAATGGGCAGAGCACTTCTTAATTGATTGCGTCTCGAATAGTGAGAGAGAGTGGTCGAAAATTATTTAACTCTCCTAACACACTCATAGTAAGTTCACTTATTAGAATAAACTCATAGATACTTTTGACACCATCCATTATTTTCCGTCCTTCTGCTTATTTCCTTCCTTTTTCCTTTCTCTAGCGAGCTCACCTTATCTCGCCTCGTCAAACCAGTTCTAGTGTTCCTAGTCTTTATTCTAGGGCTCTAACTGGTCAGTAATATAACCCAAAGACATATCAGAAGAATCACCAAGTTGTTCGCTTTAACCGTTTGCCCTAACGGTCTGGGCACACCTAAAAATTTCCTTCTGCACGCACAGAAAAATTGAATGAAAAATGATTTATAGGTTACTCTGAACCTTTCTTATATATACTCAATGGCGGCACAACACAAACCAAGTCCATATATTTTAGCCCTGTTTAGTTTTTAAAGACCCTTATTTTTTAAAAAAATCTTCCAGATGTTTTTGCGATATAAAAGGAATTGTTTGAAAAGAAATTTCTAGGTATTTCTTTGCTGTATGCTAATCTCCTTATTCTATATTAGTTTCAAATTTTTACCTTGAAATCTTGCCTGAAATCGAACTGCGAACATCAGATGTGCCCAGAGTGGGATCACTGAAATACTAGGACCAGACCAAAAACCGTATCTTTGTTTCTCTGCAGCTCTCCGGTCAGCTCATTCACAATAGAATGGTGGGTCCACATATGTGTTTCATTTCCTGTTATTCTTTTCTTTCTTTTCTCTCTGTTTTTTTTTGGGGGGGAGGGGAGGTTTGGTTATCAACTAAGAAATTATTGGGGTGATTTTCTGAAGGTGAGGGATAATTTTATCAGTTAGCTGTTCCGTTTTTCGCTAGAGCAGTTCTCCTTTTCTCTTTCGCTTTCATTCAAAGAAGTTTTGTTAGCGCTACGTTTTGATAGTTTTGAGTTGTAGATCTTTATTTAATTTTATTTTATAGTTTAAAATTTCTAATTGTAGATATAATATTAATTTTTTTTTTCGAATTTTTAATTATTTTCCAAAGGGATCGGAGGGGGCTGACCATTTCTGAAGCACTGAAAGTGCTACACGAATGCTTGCCTTGAGATAGTGAATCTGATACGGATCGCGGTACATGTGCAAAACATGCAATGCTGGGTTGCGCTTTTTCAAAAGTGCTGTTACTTTCTTCGAAAAGTACCACCATGAAAAAGTAGACGAAAGGTAAATATGAAATGTAAATAATGTAAATATCATATACCCAAGTTACTTTTTATTTATTTATACGCATGTAATTATCATATAATCAAGAAGAGCTTTTTAAGGGGGGTATGTAGAGTACTCCCCGTGGCCTCCCTGGGTAATTCTTATGCATGCCTCCCCGTGGCACACCCTGGGTAATTCTGAATCTGCTACCGTATTCAGAATCTCGTGTTTTTTAATCGTAGGCCAAAAACCTCTTACTCTTTTATGGGCTTCCCAGCAATGCTCATTCCAGCACTCTTTTCGAAGCTCTATTTATTTAGTGTGCCCGCTTCGGGCACACCCACAGAATTAAAACTATGAGTGCTATCTTCACAAAACTTTACCTGTATACTCCTCTAGGCCTGATTATACTGCCTACCTTTTTTTTTTTTTGTCGAAATTTCAACTTTAAAAGGTAGTGCGCCGGAAAAGGTTAACACTACCATAAGAAAGGACTGGCTTCATAACAGAGGAGCCGATGAGAGAATCCTCAGTAAAAATATTAAATAAGTCATGCAATCTACCTGATTAACTCAGAATTGTATTTATTTACTGCTACGGAACTATTTGTATTTATTATGCATCATCTCTATACATGACTGTATTGGAAATCAACTATGTATGCAAGATGTAGATCTGATCTTCGAAATTAAAGTCTCAGTGAGGATTAGCCAGTAGCATAAATGGAGAGCATTGGACTTGACGTTCTAGGAATACAAATCTCATGCTACTTTTACAGACTTTACATCAGTTGAAAGTTTTAGTTCAATAGCTGAACAGATCATTACTTTTTTAATAATAATCAAGACATGTTTCATATTATCACTACGAATAACTAAAACATATACTCCCAATCTCATTGTCTTCCAGTAAACTAGATACATATTCTACCAAAAGTTATTGGCTCATACGCTGAAAAGAACTTCAGTTAATTGAAACAAAATATAGACCCAACCATCGCCTTCGTATGGTGAATAATACTGCTTTTCAAACGTTAAGCTCACGAAGCAAATTCTGATTTTCGAATTCTGAACCATGCAGTAATTTCAGTTTGAAATTCACTGTGATTTTAGAAGGAAATGCGCAAATATTATATGATGTGAATAGTTTAGATTTGATCTCAACAAATGATCAAATTAAGCAATAGAGTAAGACAGTGATTTTTGCAAAGTCTTTGAGTTGTTGACTTTAACTGTTGAAAATAAGCTCTGAAAGATGGTTTTGATTTCTTTCTTGTTTGGAAAGAAGAGCAGCTGTGTCTTGAAGAAGACGGTTGGAAGATTCTAAACAATGGCGGGCTAGAAAGTATAATGATATAGTACTAATTAGTATTAATGCTACTGATTAGTACATCGTAATTAGCTTAGCGAAATTGATGAGCGATCGTGCTAATTATAAGAGCAGTAGTTACTACCACAGCGATTTCTTCCACAGTTTCATTTCAAATCCGTTTCCATTCTCTTCCTCGCAGCACACAAAACTCCACAGTCTCTTCAAATTAAATAACCACCTTTTTCAAGCTCCGATATTCTCGCAGTTTAGTTGAAAATTTATGAATCTTCTGATAAAACATCTTGATCAGTAAAGCTCGATCATTCTTCTCTAAAGACACAGGGAAAAATGATTTTACGGCACTAACCCTGGCATTTTAAAATATTACAAACTTGCGAAACATCCTTTCTACACTGCATGAAAAGCACCATCTGTGGGTTCAAATTTGAACTATCAATTTTTATTTATTATCAGATTATTTTTTTATTTATTAATAAGCTTTCTTTTCCCCATGGTCAATATAACATATATACCCAGTTTCAAGGAAATAAATCTACCGCAACGCGCTCTGCGGGGGCTAATCTGGACTATAATTTTGCCTCATCTACGATGCTGTTGGAAATTTATCATAATTGAAAAAATATGATGTGAAAAATTTACAATATTTTAAATAATAATTATTTTTAAAAAAAGGAGAGGGAGAGATAATTTTTAACTATATTATCAGTTTGTTTTGTTTAATCCTAATGATAAATACTGAGTTGAAGTTTGTCATCTTTTGATACATATTCAATATAAAATATTTGTGTTAATAAGATGCATTGATACCCCCATGACATACACATGAGTGTGGAAATCAGTAAGTAAGATTGCGTTATTTTGTTCCAGTAATATAATGTCAAGAAAAGGCAGTTATTTTTCAGTGTTATACGCACAAAAGGCGGTCGCAACAACAACCCTACCGGAAAACAATTTAAAGCAGCGCTTTCCAAATAGATTTTTAGGCATGCATGAACATATTTTAAATGATGATCCTTTAGATAACCATAGAAATTCTTTGATAAAAGCCATTCTGTTTGAATTGCAGGTAAAGTCGAAACAGAAAAATTTCAGAACAAAAACGTACGTAGTGTTAACACAAAAATTACACTTTTTAAGGAACAATAATATTTTATTAATTTAAAAAAAGAGGGAATCAGATTTATTCAGCGTTTTACTAGCACCTTTGAAACTCTTTTATATAACTCACACTATATCTAAAAGATTATAATTTAAAATATGTTTGGGTCACACTTTATAATTTACTTTTTGCTAATTCTAAATCAGGAAAT
>KK116603.1:88548-102976 GCA_000611955.2 Stegodyphus mimosarum
CAAAACTGTATACAACACTAGACATATTAAACTAGGGAAGGAGAACTAAAAACATCTTCAAGTATATTAAAAACAATGAATAATTTGTCAATTGCGTGCTCAGCAGCACGCAATTCTGGCATCCTACTAGATATTTTGGCAATAATATTTGCAACAGAGGAGCCTTTAAATATATTGAACAGTTCTTTAACACAATCAAAGAGTTCTTTGAAAGCATTGCTATCAGAGGAGCCCTGAGTTGTTTGCACATACGGTTTTTTAGCCCTGACAGCAGTTTTGGTTGGCTGCACTACAGTTTTTTGCTGACCGGTCTCAGCAGGTTTGACAGCATTGGATGATGTAAAGGCATGAAAGCCGGAACCTTTTCCAGCCACATTAGCATAGCTAACACCTGGAATAACCGAGGAAGACTTGACAGAACTTCCAGAGTTCACGTATTTATCCGTCGTAGCTTTTTTGTTGGTAGAGCTTGGCTTGAAGACAGGGAACTTCGGGCACCCTTTATAGTTGGCTGTGTGGCCAGGCTGTAGGCAGTTGCAGCAGACTGGCGTATCGATTTTTTTGGTTTTACAGTCTGTTGTCTTGTGCGCCCCAGCGCACTTGACGCACCTTGGCTGCAGCTTGCAGTTTTCCGACGAGTGGTGGAAATGTTGACAGTTATGACACTGTACAACACCACCACGCACTTTGTACGGTGTTACCGTGACGAAGAAACACATCATTTTTGTTAAATCATATACTTGCTGTACTCCCGGAAAGTTCTCCAAGTGTACTAAGAATAACGGCATAGGCACTTTTGAGCGTGTCCTATGCATTTGCACAACTCGTCTCGAACGGAATCCTAGATTAAGCAATTCCTCCTGGATTTCATCAGTGGAGCAGTCAATCGACAAGCCCCGGATGACAACTTTAACAGGTCTATCCATTTTGCGCGTTATTAAATAATGGTCGATTTGTCGTTCTTCTAAATACTTAGAGATAAATCTGTGGTCCTCTTGAGATTTGGGGAACACTTTAAGAAACTCGCCGTTCACTTTGGCTGCAAACTCCAATTTGGTATCGGTCTTCATTTCTTTCAAAAAATCTGAATATTTAACGTTTGGTTTAACCATGATTGGTTTAACTTTCGGGGGGGGGGTAACCTCAAAAACTTCAGGGTCCCCTTGAGTATCCATTAAATCATCATTTTTGTTATTACCATTATCATTACTATTCTCAGACACATTATTAACATTATTAACAGATTTGTCAAGTACATCAAATTTATTAATATTAGCTATATCAATATTGCATTTAACAATTTTTGTCGGACGCGCAACACCGCGAGGTTGTATAAAACCGTCCGAGTCGTGAAGCACTGCCGCTCCACGCTTGGATTTTTTGGAGGGCCTTTTCGGCTTAATTCCAACATCATCAGATTTATTTTTACACATATTTGCATTATTAACTACATTTACAACAGAAATATCATTATTTTCATCAGAGCATACGTTATTACTAGAAATATTTTTATCTAAAACATTAACAGTAACATTTGCATTATTTACATTTGACATAACATTTTTTTGAGCTACCTCTTCTAGTATTTGATCAACTGACATAACTAAAGAACTAGGATTAAGGACTAGGCAATTTTAACAGTATGTTTAAACTTTTCCGACATCAAACGCACATGATTTTCACTATCAGGAAGTTTTTTGAGTCGCGACAGACCCAATTCTTCACCTCTTAACATGAATTCAATTCGATGCAATAGCCTAATCGCACACTTGTAATCTTCAGACGTAAATTGCTCTTTTTACAGTAAAAGTAGAGCACTTTCATCGAAAAACTCTCTTGCGAACTACACAATATCTTCGGAAACTCCCATAATACATTTTTTAAGAGACTCATTATCCACTTTATCCGTTTTATCCATTTTCTCAGATAGCGGCGGAAAATCCGGGTTATCCACATTTGCACGTGCAAAAATGGTGCAGGCAACTTGATCACACTAGTCACAGAAATCAGTCACTAAAAACGCAAAAATAATCGTTTAATCCACATAATTACATCGTAAAAGAATTGCAGAGAATAATCTCGTATCACAAAAACAATATTCGAAGCTCGATCAACACAGATTTCACACTAAACATCCCTGTAGAACGAGACGTCTACTTCTTATATGCAGTCGTTGGGGCGAATATGCTGGCCACGGCATACGCGCAATCCCTTCACTCTCCAGGTAGTCAACGACGATGTCAGCTCTATGAAGACGTGCGTTATCGTCCATTAAAACAAAAGTAGGGCCAACTTCTGCAGCGTACAATCTCACAATGGGTTCTAGGACTTCATTTCGATACCGGACAGCCGTCAAAGAACCCCGTTTAAAGATGTGAAGGTCGGTGCGGTATACTAATGAAATCTCTGCGTACACCATAATGCTTCTGCCTCGGAATGCGTGATGTTCGGTGATGTTTTCGGACTGATTGCGTGTTCGTTGTTCACGCCATATCCTTATACGCTTGTCATCTGGCTCCAGAGCCAATCTTGACTCATCAGCAAACATGACATTGTCCCAGTCAGACACATTCCAATTGACATGTTCCCGGCACCACAGTCATCGAACCCCTCTTCAGATAGAGGAACACAAACTCGAGGTACCCGGGCGTACAGTCCACTCATATGTAATCTTCGGCGTACAGTAGCTGCAGATATCGCCTTACCAATGGACGCTGTAACCATAAATGTCACACCATAAATGTCTCTGCGATTCCGCTTGGCTACAATATCAATATATCGATCTTCCGTGGGGGTTGTAACCCTTGGGCGACCGGCTACGGGCTTTCAGACAACTGTCTGTGTGGTTTGGAATTTTTTCCATAAACGTGAAATTACAGATTGATGAACGCCGAAGAAAAGAGCAACATCTGTGATCGACTGTCCTGCTTCAATGCGATCCACAGTACGCCAGCGCTCAGAATCTTCCATTCGTCTTATGGAAGTCATAGAAACATGTATGTCTTGAAAACAAATTGTACGAAAGTTTTAAACACCTTCTATCAGCACTTACAGTCAGCTTCTGTAATCCTTCATAAACCTGGCTTCTTATAAGGCTGCATTTTTAGTATATTTCTTGACATGAAAGCGCGATTGGCTGTTTCCTAACATATTTGCATACTTCTATCTACCTCTGCAGCAAATCGCATCCTCTTCAGTTCTGATTGGCTCCCGGAAATTAGCATTTTCCTCTCCGTTCTTAGCTTTTGGAAGTGAGTGCATTTCAAGAAACACTTCACCAGAAGTGTTCGACCTGTTTTCGGTACTTCTTGTAGATCCAGTCATTCTCCATCACTCAATGATGTTCTAGAGAAAGGACCAAACCTGCTAGAGAAAATCCTTTCACTTGAGATTCTGAAAAAAATCGATTGGCGTCATTTCGGACGTAAGAATGGCCTTCTTGCCGATTTTTATTGCCGAAGAAGATCAAGGCTATTTGAAATTTCTATGGTGAGAAAATTTTAAGCAAAGAAAGTTGAAAATTTATCGTTATAAAAGGGTAGTGTTTGGACTCACATGCAGTCCATTTCTCTTAGCTGCTGTCCTTAATTTTCATTTGGAGCAATGCCGTGATGATTTTCCAGAAACTGTGAGAAAGTTTAAAAAAAAGAAGCCTTTTATGTAGATAACTGTGTAATGTTTGTATATAATGAAAAAGAACTATTGCAGTACGCAAATGAGGATAAACAAATTCTAGCTTCAGCATGTTTTTGACTTACATGGATGGGAACGTGCTGCTTTAACGGGATATATTGCGACTTTATTTATTATCATTACTTATCAGGAACTTGCTACTTTAAAAGGAAAAAGGATTCTCTTGTTCTTGGATTATTGTGGGATAAAAATAAAGATGTTCTTTTTCATCCCTTATGTTCTTTACTATCGAGAATTAAAATTCCAAGATATGTTGTACTGTTTCCAAGAAGTTAAGTCTTCATACTTTTGTAGATGCTGGTAAATCTGCAGTTGTATTTCTTCGTAAGGAAACAGTAATGTCAAAGTTTATTGAATTCAAACTAAGAGCGGAGTTGCTCCCTTGATGAAAATAAGCAATCCCAGATTAGAATTATTAGCCTGTAGTATAGGAGCCCGCATTACGTCCAACATTAGAAGAGAAGTCCCAACCACATTTTGGACGAATTCTTCAACCGCTTTGTTTTGGGTTAAGAGCGAAGGTAATTGGAATACTTTCGTTAAAAATAGAGTTAAAGAAATTCGCAATATCACTTCTGTGGGTACGGGAAAACATACTCTTGGCAGTCACATTCCGGCAGACCTCCCATTTAGATGTTGTTCTATTTTTTGCCTTCAGATCATGAACTGGTAAAGAAAATAATTTATGAACGTCACCTGAATTTGTTACATGGAGGAGTACAAGTTGTTCTAGGTGGCCTTCGTCAACGATTTTTGGTTTTGAGATTAAGGAAGAGAGCTCGAAGGGATATCACAAATTTTTTTTGGTGCAAAAGGTTTTCTTGGAAGAAAATCGAAACTGAACCAGCTCCACTACCGGAAGACACAGTTCGGGACTCATTAGCTTTTGAAGTAACTGAATGGATTTAGGTGGCCCTCTACACTTAAAGGATGGAAGTAAGAGTTGTATACTACCATTCACTTGGTCTGTGTATAGAGCTATTTATCTGGAGTTGATTAAAAGCCTTTCCACCAATGCTTCTTTGTTAGGATACTAAGAGATACGAGATAACGAGATGAGAAAGCCAAAAAGAACTGTATAGCGATAATGGGGCAAACTTTAAAAAGGATAGTAACTCTTTCGAGTCTCTCCACTGAGGTAAGATGTCTCGCGAAAGCTCTACGATGAGGATCCAGTGGATTTTCAACCCTCCTACAGCTGCCTGGTGGGGTTGTTGATGGGAGCGGATCGTTCAAATGATAAAGAGACTTTTAAGAAAAGTACTTGGAAAAGCATCCCTAACACAAGAGGAAATGTATACAGTTTCGTGTGATGTGAAAATGGTCATCAATTGTCAACCCTTAACTTACTTATCTGAAGTTGCACACGGACGTCATGTGAAGTCATGGGACGTGAATTTCATGTGACGTCATTATATGTCGAAAATTGTTCGTTAATGTCAGCATTTTAAATAAATAGCTGCTGTTGGCAACTTTTTTGTTTCAAATTAAGATAATTGATGCGGTATGTTATTGCCACGTTAATTCTTTTATTAATATGGAGAAAAAGTTGTTATATTACATTAAATTTAAACCATGACGTCATACATATACGTATTAACATGAAGTGCCCAAAGCGTTTTATTCCTGGTTTGGCAAAAAAAAAAATTATTTACGAATTGGTTCTTGCTTGGAAAGAATCAACTGATTTCATTCACACTGAAATGTTTTTATGTACCTTATTTTCGGGTGTACATAGAACTCATAAATTTTGCTTTGGTCGCAGCTAGCAACTTTGAATATAGTTCACACTATTTTCAGTTTTCCAGTACATAGAACTTAAATATTGCTTTGGCCGTAACCAGCTAGTCTATTAATATCAGAAACTTTTTTTTTCGAAACTGCTATTTTATTTTTAGTTACGTCCAAATGTAAACATTTCGCTCTTCCAAGCGTTGTACGGTCTCTGATGTCAATTTTTGTCGTACAGAAGCCCCACGCTTTGTATTTTACTTTTTCTTTCTTTCTTTCTTTCTTACTTTTCTTTTTTACTATAATGAGAAACATATTTTCCTAAATATAAGTACAGGGACCGTATAAAAATTAGATTTCTTAATTTTTACAAAATTTAGAACCGCCGAAACCTAAATTGCCTTCATTTAAAATATTTTTGTCAGTGACATTCTGCAACGAAAGGCTGCTTGCAGCACTTCGTTTATGCGAAGAGAGAAGTTGTGACGTAAAATATAACACGTGATGTGCGTCTCTTGCTGATTGGCTGATTCGGCGCATCTTTCGCTGGCATGAATGAAGTGCTACAGAGTATGCCCCCCAGTGAGAAAGTCACGATTACAAATTATAATAAATATTTACAATACATAACAGAAAATGATGATATAACGCTAAAGTAGTTGAATATAAAATATTAAGTACTATGTAATAAAAATGGACTATACATAGTTATAAATTAGGAACATATGAGGAATACAAAACGTTAAATATAGTACAAGTTTGTACTCGAGGAATGTAGTAACTTTTAATTACCTAAAACTTTAAAAAACATTCACTATTTATTCCTTAATAAATTTATACTGCATATTAATGTATCAAAATATATGGCTTAGCACTAATAATTTCGAAAACTTTTAATCCTTCCTGTTCATTAATTAACCTATAGCAGGCTTAATTTAACTTTTTCATCTGCCTCACCCCCTTAATCATTCGGTGATCCCCCCAAATTAGTATGGAACTGAAAAGAGCCCAGCCCCTCCATCTAGCACACTGCAGATCTCACCTTACCCAATAGAACTCTTCCTACGCAGGGACAGAGCAGACTTACTTGCAAGCTCATGGTTACTCCCTGACTGCTGAACAAGTTCCGGGTCTTCACCGCTTCTTCAACCTTTTTCAGGACTTCTCTTCAACTTGATAATTGCCACAAACTCAATAATTGCTGTCAACTCTGCCATTACTTCTGAATATGTCAAAATTGCTATCTCTTCACGCCTTAATTGCTCACGGATTTACTATTTTCTACGAACTTGTACAACGCTACTTTGAATGTTCGAAAAAAGATACAATTGCTATGCTGGGATAGGGCTAAGAACTAAACGTAGTTCACCGATTAGGAATGTTGTCTGTGACTCATTGCTTGGGAAATCGACCTTACGCCTACTTCTAGTAGTAGATGTTTGATTAAAGCATCTTGGGAAGGGAGCTGAAATTGGAGGAGGTAAAAGCGGGATATGAGTAATGACATCTGGCAGGTGATAAATAGGTTTTACGCGATCATTTGAAACTGCAGTACATTTTTCTTTAAATATAAGTACAGGGACCGTATAAAAATTAGATTTCGTAATTTTTACGAAATTCGGAAATACCAAAACATAAATATTTGCCTTCTTTTAAATTATTTTTGTCACTGAAATTCTGCGATGAAAGGCTGCTAAAATAAAGTTCGCGTGATCTATTTCCAAATAGCCTGAGTGCATTATTGGAGAAGTCAAAGAACAAGAATTGTTTGACTTCTCCAATAGTCAATAATAGAACAATTCTTGTTCTTTGACTTCTCCAATAGTCTGAATCGATGTTTCTTAGAATTACACATTGTCAAAGTGAGAGAAGCTCAAAAGGCTAAATCAAGATCATTAAATTAGTGGCAGTGCGACGACGTCAAGTATTACTTACCACACAGACGCAAAATAGATGTACAAACACGATGCAAGCACTATGCTAAAAATTGCGGCGTAGGAGGAGTAGAAATACCAAAATACTGAAACATGACCAGCTTCATTATTTTGGTGTAGGCAGGCAAACTAAATTTACCGATTGTACCAATGTGAAAAATTCTTTCACCTTACCCTACCCATTTAGTTTGAAGTAGCTGTAACATACATAAAGCTCCAGTAGTACTTTTTTCTCTCAGTTGAAGTCTCGTACATAATCTCAGTCCACATCTTTATGCCTGTAAAACTATAAGCACTGAATTTGCAGCAAATGCATTAGCAAACCGCAGGCCACGAATTTGAGACCACTGCTGTATACGCTTAAAATATACTGATACCTGATGGTATTATTTGTCCATTCATGTTAGAAAAGTCGAAACTCATAATTTCAAATTTTAATGCAAAGATGAACTAAGAAAGGCCCAGCGTAAGGATGTCGAAAAGCAATACTGAAATGATTCGTTAAAAAAAAACCTATAGTCTGCCAACACCTGGACACATGCTTTCGATAACGGCCAATGAAGTTGCCAAATACTTTGGAAAGATTGACTTTTTTTGGCTCGAATGGCTGACTGGAAAGATCCAAGAAGTACAAGAATATTTTTAAGACAAAATTAGTAGTCTTAGAACAATATTTCTTAGAGAAATAGTTGCTCTAGAAAAGAGTATCAATGACCGACTAGTAAACTGTTTATTTGAAAATTTTCTTTTTTCCTCTGCAATGCCTTGTATTAGAAAAAAACTGTGTGGCGTGGACGCGCTCAGGAAGGGTTGCCACAATACTGCAATATTGGAGGCAAATGAATTTAACCTCATTTGGCTTTTTACTGCCTTTTTGGTGGTTTATGATTCAAAAGGTACTCGATTTTGGAATTGCATCCAATAAAATTGAAATTCTGTATTAATAAGCACCAGAAATTGTTTTCTCTGCTGAATAGCCTTTTCCCCTGATCACCGATCTAGAAAGTAGAGTAAGAAGAGCAGCTGCTGGAATGAGTGGAATAGTCTCAGTTTCTAGCTCAAATTTTAAATGGTAAATAAATTTAATTGTCAAAAAGTGGGGAAATACAAATGAAACTTTCATAAATTTTAATAAACATTTTATGCATTTAACTAATTTTTGCAAAAGGTCATTAACCAGGACCAATAAGTTACAGAGTATTTGCTCAGTATTTAATTTATTAAATTTTGTTAAATTTAATTTTAGCATATATTAAAATTAATGTGAATAGTATTTAATAAATACAATTTAATTTTTCGGGTGTATTAAAGTTAATAAAAGTATCATTTATTAAATCGTAAACATCATTATTATTTTAATTAATCAGTTAGTAATGTATTATAGTTTATGTATGATGCACTAATTGCAGAACTGATGTAATGTAAAATTTATTCTTAATTAAATGTAATATCATTGTTGATTATTAATTTTTATTATTTTACTTATGTAACATATTAGAGAAGGGGAAGCGAAAAAAAAATGTGTGTGAGGTGGACGCACTCTATGTTTATAATAAAAATATACAAATATATAAACAATGATCAATACTCAGCTTGTAAAGTCATTAGGATTTATTTGGAGGCAGGAGTTGTGAAAAATGAGCAACGCCTTCTCTGGGACTCGAAACACGGATCTTTGGAATACGCGCCCAGCGTGCTAACAACTACACCACGAAGGCAAGCAAAAAATATGAGAGAAATACCTTATAAGCTGATCAATGCGTTCAACAATGTTTTTATCCGAAATATTGTGTGCAATTAAATTTTTGATTAATTTCACGATTTATTTTGTTACCTTGTAGAGACATTAGGTATTTTTTGAAAGCAGAAGATGAAAAATGTGTAATGCCGTCGCCGGGACTCGAACCACGAACCTCTCGAATATGCGCCGAGCGTGCTGACCACTGCACCACGAAGGCAGGAGAAATATTTTATATACTCCCCCTTTTAAAGGGCGACTGGGGATTAGGGGACCCAATCGCCAAATCCCGTGGCATATAAGCATTCTGTACCGAGCCACGCACATAGGGAAAAATTCCTCATCGTGATTGGATATGGCTTCCGCTGATATCATTTCCTCTACGCTTAGAAACGCCTTGACGTCGCTTGTACTTCGAGGGTATGCCTCCATTTCATTTGTTTACGTTTTGATAGGAGTACTGAAAAGATTATTGCGGGTGTTGTATTTTTGTTGCTATGAGATTACACTTCTTACAACGCTGTAGTGTGGTGAATTTACTATAAAAATGTAATGATTATTTTTTCCTACAGATGTTATTTCTTCTTGTGCTGACTACATAAATGTGTATTAATATTCAGAGCAGAGATTTTTAATAAATGAATTCTTAATTTAAAACCTTTCATATTAAAGTTGTTGTGATTATTAATTAATTGTTCATATTCATGTTCATAATTCATGTTCATATTCATTTTCTATATCGTGATCAGTAAATGATGGGCATATAATATACCCATCATCTGCTGATGCGATCTCCGAAAGCATGAGACAAGTCAATTTTCGGAAATAGCAAAAACGACGTCAGGAGTTAACATTACACAAGTTCTTAAAATTAATAATCAGTCTGAGAAAGTAAAGTTTATTTTTGAAGTTAGACTAATATAGATTTGGAACACAGAAACAGAGATACTTATTTTAATTTGAATAATATTACTTTATGAATATTGCCCATTTTTTGGTATGTAACGTCTTTTATACCTTTGCATTAAAATAGCGTTTATCAGAAAAGAAAGTTTCTTTTCTTATACACGTGTATTAAATTCAGCGACAGTACTGAATGCACTTTTTTCTTTCATTTAAGGCAACAGATATATTAGAATGACACGGACATTAACATAGAAATAACATAATATTTGCAAAAGAAATATTTTCTGCAGTGTGAAAGAAACAGAATGCAACAAAATTGAAGTAATTATAATATGCACTGGTGTGCAAAAATTAAGGACGAGACGGTTTTTTCAATATAACTTTGTACAAAAGCTTTCCAAATCAACACATTTAATACCGTAAGATCCCCAATACGTAAGGACATGAGTAATGTAAGCAACACTTACTAAAAGAGAAATCAGAGGGATAAAAAGAAGCTTTATTGAAAAAGTAGCATGGAGCGCAATGCGACTGAAGGCCGAAACATCCCTGTGATGGGTGTCCAGCAAGAAACATCCGGTCTTTAATATGATATATGATCTCCCCTGACTGCTAGGCAGGTTTCACATCATTTGTGCATGCTGGATATGTGGTTGTTAATGAGCTGTTGAGACACTGCTGCTCGTTCCTCTTATAGCACCAATCGCAGTTTCGGAATCGTTACTGGCGATAAGTTTGCTGCCACGGGTCTCCCTAGTTAAGTTCCGTACATGCTTGACGGGATTTAGATCCAGAGTCCTTGCCGACCAATCCATGTGTTCAATATCTTCACTCTCCAACAGCTCTTCGACAGTAACTGTGTGATGAGATGGAGCGTTGTCGTCCATGAGGAGGAACTGAGGACCCATAGCCCTTGTGAAAAGATCCATGTAAGGAAGAAGAACCTCGTTACAATAGCAGTCCCAGGTGACGAACCTCCTTGGGAGATATGAAGGTCGGTCCGGCTACCAAGCATTATGTCTGCTCGAACGAGAACTCTGCGACCTCCAAAACAGTCCCTTTTGATGATGTTGAAGGGGTTCTTGCGTGTTCCCCGCTCTGTCCAGATGTGTATGTGTCTAGAATCGCAACTCAGACTAAATCTGCTCTCATCTGTAAAGTGTACTCGTCCCCATTCATTGTCTCTCGAATTCCGGTGTTCCCGGCACCACAGAGAACGCCTTCTCCGATGGGCAGGCGTTAGAGGTACACACCGTACAGGGCGTCGTGCAAACAGACCACCACCGTGCAGTCTTCTGGCCACGGTAAAACGCGATATCGGTCGTCCAGTCGCCTGTGTCGTGTGTCTAGCGATTTCTCCCGCTGTCTGCCGCCTGTTTCTTCTGGCCTGTAAGGCAATATACCGGTCATCTGCGGGTGTGGTTCCTCGTGGACGACCACTACTAAACCCCCGGATAGCTGTTCCTGTAGTTTGAAATTGTCTCCAAAGTCGTGAAACGATGCTGTGAGCAATTCCGAACTCTGCAGCCACACTTGTCACACTGCGGCCTTCCTCCAACTTCCCAATGATTCGACCTCGGGTAAAAGCATCCAGATGTCGTCTAACAGATTGATTATTCGCCATTTCTCGCTGAGGCAGCAAATCGGTGTGAATTTAACTGCTATACGGCGTGCAATCTCTTTGCCAGAAATACTGATCTTACACCCACAACATGCTTTATACTACTCAGACACTCCCCCATTTCGTCTACCTGCATATCTGCGCATGTGCTACCGTACATTACCTTACTTAATCTCCTGATTGATCTTTCTGTCCGCTCTGCCTCTTCGTTCAGTTGATATGCTGATTTTTGGACTTCGTCCTTAATTTTTGCACACCAGTGTACTTACTAACTCACAATGCCTTAACAGTTCGATCGAGATCGTCGGTTTTGGCGCTACATTCATGAACTCAGTTATTTATATAATCTAAGCGCTTAAGATTGTTTTTGATATTAACAGCATCTTTGAAAGATTTTATAATTTTATTATTCCATGAAACAGGAAGCTATTTGCAGAACGCTGCAGCTAAATTTTTTCGTTTCCAAGAAAACAAACGATAATTTTCACGCTTCCGTGTCACTCATGCGCGTCATTCAACAAAAACAAAACCGTATGAACCCCACGCAAACGTCATTACGCCAACAGAAAATGATGTCATCTGAAGTATGTCCAATGGCAAGTACGGATTTTCCCCTCCGCTTGTGGCGCAGTACAGAATGCTTATCCCGGTGGTGGAGAATCACCATCCACCACCTTTTTTAGTTCGGGCGACACTTTTAGAGTCATACATTAACTTATTTGGAAGTAGGAGCTGTGAAAAATGAGCAATGCCCTCGCCGGGACTCGAACCATGGACCTCTCGAATACGCGACGAGCATGCTGACCTCGAAAGCATGCCATGAAGGCGGGAGAAATACCTTATAAGCTTTACTGCTCATTGTTGCTCAAAGTTCGACCTTTCTTGTAAATTAAAACAATAAAGTAATTGATCACCTTCGTTTAATCTTTACTTCATATTTAATTCCGTTTAATCTTACCAAAATGTAGATAAACTTCCGTTTAAATTTTATCTCTACTTTTTATTCTCCCATTCTCATTCGCATGCAAGACATACTGTAGATATTTTCACGCGTTCGCTTAGTCGATTATTTAGAGAGTCGGAGCTTGATTATTTCTGCAGGAAGTCCTCCACGAAGTCATTCCTTCTTTCACTTAGACAAATAGCCCTTGTGTGCTTTACCGCATTCAAACATACTTATTCGGTCAGTGAAACCAAATAAACATAAGCAAGCTTCCATTAGGAATTGAACAGCAACTTCTGCGTTTCTTCTATACACAGTTTTTAATTTTATTTATTTATTTCTTTATTTTTGGTATAAAATTCCGGCTACTGATTTTTTATTTAAATTTTCTTTTCATATAATCATCCAACAGCCATGCTTAAGATATTTTAGCGTATGAACTGTTTTAAAATTAGAAAACTCACAGACTTTAAAATTATTTCATCTACTTTATATTCAACATTACCTTATACCTATCATAAAATAAATAGACACTTTTAATATAAAATGACAATGCACAAGAAGCTCTAACCAACACACACAAAACAAAAATTAAAAAAAAAGAAAAAGAGAGTGAGAGAGAGAGGAAAAATAGGAAGGGAAACATAAATAACTTATATCTAATAAACGACATACCTGCAGAATCTTCAATCTTTTATTTTTTACGCATGAGATCTCTCTGAATGTTCAAACAACAACAAAACTGATGCTGGGAAGGGAACTTTCACCACAGTTTCCAATTTTGTGCAGTTCGATACATCTGAGGTACCTAGTAGTAACCAGTCACTAAACATAGACTCCTCCATATATTTCGTGTCTTCAGACGGGAAACAATGGCCCTACTATTTTCTTCGAACCTACAAAAGAACGTTTCCCAGGGGAGGTAGCAAATGAATTACTAGTTCTGAATCATCCTTTTGTAGTTTTTGACACCTGTTGTTGAAGGGTTCTTTTACAGCTGCTGTTGCATTCGTACCCACAGTGAAATAGCTAACCGCCGCAAGCGGTGAATCAGTATCAGTTTATAACGTCGCAGTTAAGTGAACGCCAGAACTACCGTCACCAACCAAAAGCTTTACTTCTGCAGCATAGACTTATAAGAAATAGACTAACCCAAATGGGTTTTCTCCCTTTTCTGACATCTGTCCCCTTGATCACATCCGGATTTGACTTAACAATGCTTGGCTATTGCAGCGCGTACAATTGTCTACAAAAAGCTGTTAGTAGCGCCTCATTTTGCAAATACGAATTCTTAGATATTTTTATTTCTGAAACTGAGATTGGTTTTAAAAAAATTTAGCATCTTTATCAAACATAATTAACAGGGTTGCCACTCAAACAGGAAAATGAAATTTCGACTTTTCCAGGTGTGTTTTAAGAAAATTCCAGTCTATTCGCGTAATACACTTTTGCTGTGCTAAGAGGTAAATTAATTACGGTACCACTTAAAAACACAAAAATTTGCCAATTACATATGATTATAGTATCAAAATATTACTATTTTAACTATAATAGTTATTTTCTCCACTGAAGATTGAAATTAGAATGTGTCCGGATTAAAAAAATGTCTTTTTTTGCAAACATTTTGCAGCTAAACGAAAGAAAGATATCTATTTATTGATATTTTTAAATAAATTCAAGTATTTTATATTTATTGAGCAGCATACATACGAAAAAAATATGTGCATTAAATTTTGTGACGTTATGTCATCATACTGCTAGAATTAGCTTCAGGATTAGGCTAGAGAAAATTTCCTGAAATTTGAAAGTATTATTTACTAATAATAAATAAATTTAGAGGGAAGAAGCAATATTAAATGATA
>KK116603.1:102986-125666 GCA_000611955.2 Stegodyphus mimosarum
CAACATTAAAATAATTAAAAACTGAATTACAATAATCAACGATATTTTGGCGAATATAATTATATTAAATGGTTAGACTAGATGACTGATGATTACTACTTTTTATTTCACTGCAAAATGACAAATAAGGCATTTATTAAAAAGGAAAAATAAATAAATTTAAAAAAATGTTTAAAAGATTTTGCGGTAAAATCCTACTATACGCTACGGCCTTGGCATGATTTTGAAAATTGCCACCAAACCAAAATGACCCGTTTACTTCTCATCATAATGTCGCCAAATCCCGTGTGTACCGTACATGGAGATTAAACCTCCATGGCACCGTATACTATGATTTTAAACCGATTTTGTTTTATAAAAGAACGTACGTTTTATATGTATTTTCTTTAGTTCAACATGCACTGCACATGCGCAACCGAGTCTCTCGATTCTCGAGGTTACTGGAAACCAAAGTTTTTGGAAACTTGCTTTACCTTTCTAAAAGATTGGCATCTGTGATTCTAAAAGATGATCTGTGATTCTAAAAGGTGTGATTTCTAAACGATGGCAGTCTAATTGGAGCTGCGAAAATCGGCTCTATGCCAGCTTTCCGAATGACGCTGACGCGCAGCAAGAAAGTGATCGCTTCCAAAATCGGCGCAAAACTCGCGTTTTGGGGGCGGATCGCTGTATGAAATTCCCTAACTTTTCCAAATTTTGACTAAAATATTTAAATTCCCTGACTTTTCCTGAAATTTTTGGTCAATTTTCCAATTCCCTGACTTTTCCGGTTTTCCAGGTAGCGTGGCAACACTGAATTAACGTTCCAAATAATTACAAAGCTGTTGCATAGTTTCAAGCCTGTATATTTTTTTAGCTTTTCCTATACTGTAAGGAAATTTGTAACTACTTCTTTTAGAAAATAACGCGCGAAACTGTTTATCGATATTGTAACGATAATAAATAAAGATAGCACACAAAACGTTAAAAAAAACACCCCTTTGGGCGTAATATAAAATCTGAGAGCTTTCAGATTTTATTTATTTTACCTATTTTTTCTTTACACTCAGAAAAGTTTAGGCTCCGAAATTTATGAATTATTGAAATAAATAATCATCTTATGATCATACTGTAATGCTAATAATTAATGATCATTGGCGATAATTATAATCAAATAAATGATCATCTTATAATATACTAATTTAAAAAACCACTGCGTGAAAATGCTTATAAAATTTTAAAAAGAATATCAGAACTTGTTTAATTTTACCTTATTTATTTCAAAGCATCATGTACTTTCTTAATTTTGCTTTATCTGTACACAAATGTAGGTTTATAAATTTTGTGTTTAGAGTTTTTACCGTTTTACCAAAGTAATGATGTTTATACAAGAACTACGCGTGAAAAAAGTGCTCAAAATGCAGTAAAAAGTGCTTTCACGAGCTATATTAAAACTATTTGCAGAAACTGTTACTTTCATAAGCTCATCACTTATACAACTTATCACTTTTAGTAATTAAAAATAGTTACGTGATATCAACGCCATAGGTTTCAGCGTTAAAGTAAACCAGAACGTTCCTACTCCTTCGTCCGGACATATGGATGACGCGCGCTTAGCCTATTGGATTAGTCTGTCTCTTATAAGGTCCTTGCTCTGCTGTGACCGACGTCATTAGCGGAGGAACCTGTAGGCATAAAAACCTACCTCGTGGTAAAGAGTACTTTTAATTGTAGCATATTTCTAAAGGATTGCGTATTTACTCCTATTTATGCATATTTATACAGGATGGTCCAGTATGTTATTTGCTGTTTATAAATACACTCACGTTTGTGAAAATTGCAACACCAAGAAGGAATCGTCATAATTGAATGCAATTTAATACACAGTTGAGTGGTAGTGGTACAAATAAATGATTAAATGTTCAAAGCAAACAAACAAGAACAAGAGATCAGAATCAGTATTTTGTGTGGCCACCACGCGCCGCAATAAGTGCTGCTACACGACGTGGCATGGAGTCAAACAAAGTTTGAATGTCTGACTGAGGAAGAGCATTCCATATCGTTTGTACGCGTACCCAAAGTTCGTCTGCAGACGCAACAGGACGAGGATCACGAGCAAGACGCCGACCAATGACATTCCACACATGTTCAATTGTCGACATATCCGGGGAACACGCAGGCCAAGGAAGAAGTTGTACCTGCTGCGCTGCAAAGAAGGATTTAACAATCCGAGCAGTATGAGGGCGGGCATTGTCCTGTTGAAATACAGCGCCTGGCAAGCTTTGAAGGAAGGGAACAGCTTCGGGCTGTAGAACTTCACGGATATACCGGTTGCTGTTCAGATTGCCCACAATTCGTAGCAATTGAGATCGTCTATGATATGCTATGGCGCCCCAGACCATAACTCCGGGTGTTCGTCCACTGTGGCGTTCGATAATGCACTCCGGAAGGTGGCGTTCACCGGCATAGCGTCTGACACGAATGCGGCCATCATGGTACCACAAATTAAAGCGGGATTCGTCAGAAAACACGACATGCTGCCAATCAGCACGCCAGTCTCTATGCTGATTGGCCCATTGTAGCCGCAGGCGGCGATGGTCGTGCGTTAGGGGGATCCTGTATAAAGGAGTCCGTGCGCGCAGTCCACACTGCAGCAGACGTCTACGAATTGATGAAGCACACAATGAAACACCTGTAGCTATTGACCACAGTGCTGCCAATTGTCTAGAGGAAGCTGTACGGTCCGTCCGCGCCATGCGGACCAGGTGTCTATCATCGCGAGCTGACGTCACATTTCGGGGTCCACTCCCGGATTTCCGAGTTGTCCGACACTCGTCCGTCCACTGCTTCCAAACGCGCATCACTGTGCTGCTGTTACGCTGCACACGAGAGGCTACTGCACGATACGACAATCCAGCTTCACGAAGGCCGATGATTCTCCCTCGTTCAAACTCTGTAAGTTGTTCAAATCTCGCTCTCTTTCGTCGACGAGGCATAAGTACAGATTGAGTTAACGTTTACCACTAGCAGATAACCACCGATAACCATACACGCCTCGCTACAGCCGTCTATTTATTCGGATCCATCAGCCGTTCAGAGGGCGCTGCTCAGCATACGCATGCGCTACGGATTTGCAATTCTAATCATTTGCATATCATGCGCTACTTTGCATTTCCTGAAAATTTCAGCTCACTCGCGTAAGTCCTTCATGGTGTTGCAATTTTCACAAACGTGAGTGTAATCGGCTGAAAAATGGTTTATACTTGTTACGAAACTAATTGCACAGAAACTAAACCAAACACTGAAACAATAGACTTGGTTTCATTTCCAAAATCAGATTTTATGTACAAGAAATGGTTACGCACCTGGCGTCTTTTAATTTCTGATGTTTCTGTTAACACCAGCACATAAGGAAAGCATTTCCGACTCACATTACTATATGATTCCGAATCGCCCAAAGTGCAATCTACCCCTGCTAGAAGTTCTCAAACGTAATACTGAGATAATCTTCCCGGTGTGCTCCAACTTTCTCTGTTTGCCGCGATTAACCTGCAAAGAATGCAGGTTTTTATCCGGCTATCTCAGTTAGAGGCTTCCATCAGCGATCCAATTTCCTCTGTTTGCCGCGATTAACCTGCAAAGAATGCAGGTTTTTATCCGGCTATCTCAGGTAGATGCTTCCATCAGCGATCCAACTTCCTCTGTTTGCCGCGATTAACCTGCAAAGAATGCAAGTTTTTATCCGACTATCTCAGTTAGATGCTTCATTGAGCGATCCAACTTCCTCTGTTTGCCGCGATTAACCTGCAAAGAATGCAGGTTTTTATCAGGACTATCTCAGTTAGATGTTTCGATGAGCGATGCAGGTAGTGAAATGCTGAAAGTAGGTCCTTGTTAGGGGAAGGCAGGCCACGAAACACGGGTTCCTGGGCAACAACTCTATCCCAGGATAACATGATATATGATAAAAGTAGCATGAAAACATAACGTAAAAATAATATAATAATGTACAATAAGCAGAATAGTCCTTGTAGCAAGACGTTTTAGAGTTCGTAATAAAGGCTATACGAAATGAAGCATGACCATCGATGTCGAAGCTTGTATAAAAGAAGTGGGACTAATGAGATGGGTCAAACGGTGCAACCGAAAGTAGGTCTCGGGAGGCAGGTCAGTTTGCCATGGTCAGTTTTCACCTAATGAACTTTGAGACATGTGAGTGGTGATTAGGTATCCAGGTATCGGTAAGTGAAAAATCGTACTTCACAGAAAATAATTCACGTATAAACCGACAAACATTATTAAAATAACGTGGGTTGCAATCCTAACGGTGACTAAAATATATACAAATCCAAATATACAGGAATTTATGTACAGATAAATATTTACAACGTTTTAGGGGCGTGGCTTAGTGTGTCACATGGATAGTCACCCTCTCGGGTGCTGACCTCTTAGTCTATAGCATGATTTATCAGATTTCGTAACTATTTACAGAAATTTTTGAAGATAAACAAAGTCACTTAAGTTGGGAAATCGTGGTTTTCACTAAGGAGAAATGCAGCGTAAGGGCTTAAGTGTCGGTCCTCTTGCAAGATTTCATAGTGGAATAAATTGAATATGCTCATATGTTCGCACTGCTTAGCATAGCAAGAAGTATTAACTTTCCGTAGAAATTCTTCAATTGTGTCAAGCTTTAGATCCTCGTGAAGACGCTTGTTTTTTACATAAGGATGAGCATTCGTGATTATCCTCAGGAAGCGATTTTGCACTATTTGCAGTTTATGTCACTTTTGGTGGCTGACGTCCAAGCGGAGGGAGGGAGGGGCATATGACATCATAGGTCGAATTGTAGCCAGAAAAATGAGTCTTTTCCAGGGTGAGTTTGGAGTACTTTCCGATGATAGGGAATAAGCTCTTCGTAACTTTAACCGCTTTATTCCTTACATGCTGAATGTGCTGCTTCCACGTGTGCGGAAAAAAAGTCTGTATATATATATATATATATACATATACACTCGGGGAGGGGGGTTGCTTTCCCTCCCCTGTACTGCGCATCTTTGAGAGGCGTAGACGCACAGAAAAATTTTGAATGTGTGTGTGTATGTGTGATGAAAAGGACGTAGCAATGATGATGGCGTAAAATGTAGATCCGTACTGAACAGGAAGCTTGGCAGCCGAGTAAGATTAAATACTCAACTTTATTTCAATTGACATTTGCAGCCACAATTTACTAGACACTCTGATCTTGCCTAATCAAGAACATCTTCATTTTTGATACTTTTGCGATAGGACGACAGCAGAGTGAAATTGCGTCTTAATAAGAAGAGTGGCAGAAGCTAAAGTGCGCAATTATCTAATACGGAGTCTCACCAAGAGAAGGTTTCGTTTTAGGTTAGAAAGGCTACAGTTCTCGAAATTTTGAGACCAAGTTTGGAATTAGCTCCGTCATCAGCGTTACACAAGCCACGAGACATAGATTGATCTAGAAATGAGGCAGTCCAGAAAAGTTATTATATTTTCAGAATGGAGAGGAAATGCCCAAATTAAAAATTAGAAATTACGAAGCTCGTAGGGATTATTTTAATTTTCTAACAGTTGCTTTTAATTTTGAACCCGTTTCTTTTATTCTCTTGTTTCCCACCTACAATTTCCTACCAGCTAGGGTTTTCAGTATCGCTTTTTATGTAAATCAGGTAGAAGCAGTATTTAATGGGAAGTTCAGTCACTTACGTAGAAGAGCACAGAAGTTTTCAGTAGAGCGTTTTCTGCCTTCGGGTTGTTTCGATTGCTTTAAGCCTATCTTGCTGCATTCGGCCCTAGTCCTTACGTGCCTGCTCATGTTCGCCGATGAGATTTAAATAAGGACCAACTGAGTTAGTTATTTCTATACAGCTTCCGTTAAGTTAGAATTAGTTTACGTCTTATTTTCTACCTTAAGTTAAAGCCAAAGTGAAGGCTTTCCTGTAAGCCCGAGAGGGGCCTCTGTTATTATTCTTTGAGTGGAATAAAAGGGTATATCTTCTTTGGACTATGTTTCTATAGTTGTAAGAAGAACAGCGAATAGTCGCTATAGTCTTCTCTAGTTTAGTTGCAAAGGACACTAATTTAATTAGAAGCGTATAAGCTATTGCTGAATTAAATTATAAAGCCGATTTACATATATTTTATCTTACATATATCTATATTTTCTTCACTATTTTGTATTCTGTTTGTCTCTATGAAAATAAATTTTTAGAAGGATAAGCCATACTGTTTATGGACGATTTTCAAACATCTAAAAGTTTTTAAGTAATTTTGCAGTACTTCTTTTAGTGTATAGTTAGATCATATTCTTGATTGACCTAATTATGCGATGATTTTGAAGGTAGTGCTCAAAGTTCAAAACAGCATAAATTATATTACATTTAGTAAGTCCAGTTATTATTTATTATGCTGAAAAACTCCAATGTTTCGAATAAATAACGTTTAAATGGAAACAATATTTAAATTAAGATAGATAACACACCGAACAAGTATTAATTTAGAAGTTTAATAACAAAAATCAGCAAATATAACACTGATTTTCGTTGTTTGATTTCTACATTAAATATTTAAATACCAGGCTGTTTAAATAAAATTTTTTGACTCATAATATTTTCTACGTTATATATTTGCTTATTACATACATGTATTGCAGCAAAATGTGAATAACCTAAATGAAAGCTAAAATTTAAAAACAAATTTATAGTAATCCGTTAGAGAAAATTTCAGTAAATGTCTTAAATCTTTAATGTAAAAGGAAACATGCTCAGTTAATATACTATTCATATCGATATTGGGAGGGGGGAATTTTAACGAATTAAACACTCTCCTTTGTGACTCATTTGCACTTTTGAAAATTAATGATAAATTTTTCCCAAGAAAAAGCTAAAAATATAGAAACGAGTTTATTATCTTGGTTGTTTCTTAACATACAATGAACAATACTGCTTTTCTCAAAGAGTATTTACAGGGTATGAAACAATGTATCTGCATAAAACACTTTTTTCTATCATTTAGACCACTATGTCTTTTCAACTGACTTTTTACATTTATTTCATTTTCAATATCATTTTCTACAGACAAAATTGCCAAAGAATTTAATTTTTCTTCAGACATAGATGACCATTAAGTATTTTTTTAATAAGTATTTTGACTCACCAGCGGCTATAGTAGCAGGTATTGTAAGCATTATTCTTAATGCAACACAGATTTGGCATGGCATCCTGTAACTCAGTAGTGTTTATGGACCTAGCGGCTTCTATTGGAAGGTCTGCATTTTCAAGAATAATTCTTTAAAGACGTAACGTAATAAATAACGTAAGACTTACGAAGGGTTAACTACCCTTTATTTCTCAGAATAAATACGATACAATCAGTTCCTAACTTGGAATGTACAGCACAGCCTCCACTTGGGCTTGAACTTAAATAAATATGAAATTAAACTTAACTAAGCTTAACTAAAGCTAACTGAACGATATAGCCGAAGCTATCAAGATTCTAAGTAGTTGGCCCCTAAATCTTAATTAACCTTCTGACCGGCCAGGGTTTTCGCTAAGAAAGCACAAATTTCCCAAAACAGCTACCAGAAAAATTTATTTTCTTGATTTAATGTAAAAAAATTCCTGGCATTTTATACCTGGATTTATGTACTTTTAATATACTGTCTTAATTTCTTTGACATATTTTAATATGCAAGTATATATATACATTCGTACAAACATAACAAAAAATATTCTAGGCCGTATATATACGGTCTTGCCGGTTAGAGGGTTTTAAGTCGGCGAAGCTAAACAAGGGCCTAAAGGACGGTCGAGCGTAGCAAGAGCTTAGAGAGACGTGGCTAAGAGGCAAACGCGCGCTAGTCAGGAACTCAGGCTCTCTCTCGAAATCGGTAAAACATCGACTTATATACTACTTTACTCATTTGCATTAACCGATTTCTGAAAATAGATTCTGGTAGGAAATTGTAAGCTGAAACTAGAAGTGATTGGAAAGATGCCTAAACTTAAAATTGCTGTTAATAAAATTAGGATAAGCCTTACAGTTTTATGAAAATTTAAAAGACATTTTAAAGGCATTCAGATTGAAAAAATGCTAAAAAAAATTCATTTACTTTCAGTACTATAATAAAACATGTTCGCATAAGAGTTAAAAATCGAGCTCGTCTGAAATTACATGATGGATTACGTCAAATGCTAGATTTTGAGGCTATGGTAATTTCTTCTACGAAAACGGATGTTGACGTAATGGTAATTAGTCCTTATATAGCTGACCCTTATTGTATTTACCTTCTTTCATTTCTTTATACAGATGTTATAGAACCTCAGATCGCGTGTAACGCCTTAGTTCGTGTACTTCAAACATTAAAAGTAACAGGAAATGACGGAAAAGCTGTGCATGAACAATTAGATAGTCCTCACTATTCACCTGTTAATCGAAAAATTATATTGACACCTGAAATTGTTATAAGCTGAAATAACGTAATTTGAGCCGTATGACGCTTTCATAGGTGAAACTTCACTTTCGTTGAAAGTACTTGTCACGACGTACACAGTGCAAAGAAAAAAAAAGGGAGGACAGTATATCTCCTGTTCTACTGGGCCGATTGACAAAACTCAAATTGCGTTTTTCATGTCTCCAAAGCGCGACTTAGGGTATGTATTACATTTATATGTAGCATTGTTGAAATATAGGTATTTTGACACAAAATCGGACTCTTTCTGAAATGATATGCTTTTTTTTCTTTTTTTTCATATTTCGATTCTACGACTCAAATTATGCCAAGCACCCAAGTTTTGTAAAAATTGCACAAGTAGTTTAAAAAAAAAATAAATCTGAAAATTTTAGCTCCACAATGTCAATTCAGTTGGGTATGTATTAATTAATATCTCTTTTTTTTATGAAACTTACTTGATTCCTTCCTACACAGTTCGGAATTTAAGTTCATTCCAAATAAAATTCACCAATTTTTTATGATTTATTTTTTAAATTTGTATTTTTAAATAATTTTTATAAATTTTTTGAAAAAATTTTGAATTATAACCTATAAAACTTTTAAAATCATCTTAAAGTAGCTGTATGTCTAAGAAAACACGCAAAAAATTACAGCTTTTTATTCAAAATTTCCCAAGATATACGTGAATTTATATATTGGCGCGTTTTAAAATTTGGCATATTTGTTGAAGGCGATAATAATGAAAATGTGGTTTACGCACTTTGTTAAAATTATTTGAAAGTAGGAAAGATGTGACTTTTTTTTCCGCTCATCCACAATGTGACTTTTTTTCCGTTCCTGCACAATGGTAGGAAAAGCAAAATAGGTTGCCATACATTAAGAAGTTCGCCAATGGAATTATTCTTGGCTCACACTAAAAAAAATCCAGCAAGATAAATTTTTGAATTTCTCCGTAAATTTGGCACCAAATTTTACAAAATTTAATATTTACTTATAATTTGAGTAGTAGAATCGAAATATGGAAAAAAATTGGTATGTTATTTCAGAAAAAGTCCCATTTTGTATCAAAATACCTATATTAGAAAAAAGCTATATATAAGTCTAATATATATCCTAAGCCGCGCTTTCGAGACATGGAAAATGCAATTTGAATTTCATCCATCGGCCCATTAGAACGGAAGTTATAGCACTGTCCTTCCCCCCCTCCCCGCAGTGTACGCATCGTATCAGGGTTCTCAGAAATGTTTCGAAGATTGCTACTTATAGCACAAAGTGATGGACGTAATTTTTATCTAAATGTGCTTCATGAGAGAGATATAGTTTTCGAGCCTTGTATGGATCTTGTTTTCGTGCAGAGTTCTTCTTTTCAATTCGAGGCTAAAGCAGTTGGTAAACAAATGTTACAAACAGGATTAAACGTATTAAGTGATAAGTATTAAGTATTAAACGTATTAAGCGTATTAAACGTATTAAGTGATGTATCTGAGGACACTAATATAAAATATTCGGTCAATAAACGCTTCGTATAAAGCAGGGCGCGAACTCACCAACAAAGCTTCTCTAAAATTCAGGAACATGATTGGTTCTGAAAGAAATAAAAAGAGAGGTCTTGGTAGAAAGTCAGTCATTTAACATCGAACAAAGAAGATGACAGCATTACTCTATATTTTTTCCTAAGACAATTTCTTTAATTCGTGAAGCTTCTCCAGCTTGTGTAAAATCAGAATTGGATTTGTTTCTAATACCACCTATTCAAACGGCTATCAAAAAAGGATAATATGTTGAACATCACCCTCTCTCGAATATACGTGGCAGTGGTCCAGTCGAATTTCACATGTACAGAAATGACGAAAAATATGGGTTATCCTTAATAGTTAGTATGTATCCTCCATGAATTTATTTTTACAGGTCTTTTTCTCGTAAGTGAGTTTGAGTGAAAGAATCATCCGGCTTGTACGAATACATCACTGAAGTATGGAGAAGATGCCAAGAAATTTGCTTTACAGCTATGGAGAAGATGCCAAAAAATTTTTCTAATTGCTTTACAACTATGGAGAAGATGCCAAGAAAAAATTACTAATTTCTTTAAACTATGGAGAAGATGCCAAGAAAAATTTACTAATTAATTGCTTTACAACTATGAAGAAGATGCCAAGAAAAATTTACTTATTGCTTTCCAACTATGGAGAAGATGCCAAAAAAATTTACTAATTAATTGCTTTACAACTATGGAGAAGATGCCAAGAAAAATTTACTAACTGGTTTACCTGTGAATGTTTCTACAAAGATATAGTTCGACCGTCTCAAACGCAACCCTGGCTGGCATTCTGCCAAAACACACAGACTGCTCCAAAAGGGGTTATATTACTTGCTACGACGTGAAAGGTCACGTGAAAATCTTCTCTTTTCCGGAAAGAGATATGCTGGAAGGAAAGAAAATCCCCATCCTTCCACTCTATTTTGAGAATAATTCGGTCCGAATAGCGCATGCGTGTCTGCGCTCATGGTCGCGGATAAGGCGCTCGAACTACACCTGTCTTTCTGAAGTTAGTCCGGTGGCGGAGAAACAGAACGAAGGTCTTAAAAAAGCGATTAGAACTCATGAAAGGCAGTAAGATTCTGGATATGATAGGTCAACTTCACTGTTATATTTTATAGCAAAACGGAGTTTTACTCAATATAATAGATGTCAAGATCATCTTAAAACACAGGAAAGCACCTTTCTGTTTAGTTTCACCTGAAGAAAAGACAAAAGCAGATTATATGCTATTCTCGAAGATGATTCCATGTTCATCAGAAAAGTGAGCCCACGTGTTTCTTTAGGCCATGCCAAAGCATTGGACAAAAGTACTGCTAAATGTCCCAATGATCATGTTTTATGTAAATATATTCTGTTTCGCAAGACAGTTTGGCCGTTTCTTCAACATAATGTTTTCTTGGGTTGTTATGCCGAAACGTGTCATCATCATCTGTCTCTCTAAGACAGCTATGAACCGTTAGTACACATCTAATCCATTTGTATTTCATCATTATAACGTCAACTTTCTATCCGTATATATCGACGGACACCTTATACCGGGTAAACCGTTGGAACTCAATTTTGATTCAAACAATTACATAAGAGTGTATTATAGTATTTTTCTTGATTTAATGGAAAGAGAGGGATTTATTTATCAAGAGATGATTTGTCTGCCGGTCATTCCTTAACGCATTTAACACCGGATTTGTTCAACGATTCTCATTTAACCTACAACAACAAGACAATTTACGAGTGGAATTAATGTTTTCGAAAGCTCTGTCTAAAACTATTTCTGTACTCATTTATACCGAATTTGAAAACATGTTGATATAAATAAATTTCGGCACGTGTTATGTGATTTCACGAATTAAATACGACTACGATTCGACTGCATCGCATTCTGTCCTCGAACAGATCATTTATCAACAGTGATCATTTATCTCATATTATGATTCAGAAATATCCATCAGATTTCATTGTTAATATGGATTCGACGGAAGGACCTGGTATTCACTGGCTGGCCTTTTATATTCCATCACCACTACAAAGGTTTCGATTCTTATGGTCCCCCTTCTCTTACCATTTCTGGGAGAAATTTCGGATTTCTCCTCGAGATATGAAAGTTCAGTATAATCCCATAACTTCGCAAAGTAACAAAACAGCAGTATGGGGACATTATTATATACATTTCTTGTATTCCAGATGTAGCGGATATCCAATAAAGAATATATTGCATCCTTTTATTTCTAAAAATATACGTAACAATAGAAAAGTTTATGATTTTTGTAACGAATCATTTTCGTGTGTGCATTCAATTCTTTTGATAAAAAATTTTTTAATGTTTACTTATGTGTCTTACCATCATTTACCATGGAATTTTCAAAAATGCAGCATCTTTTTACAATGGTCATCGCGGAACCTATAGATTGTGGGCAAAAATTTGTGTGAAGGATTCGATCAAATGCAAGAGGGGCACGTTTCAATCGTGCCAATAAAATTCTCTGATTCTACGGAATCCATCAGCCACTTTATGAAAGAATTGAAAATGATCTTGCGTTGGTAACAGGGCCACCCAAGAACTTTCTCGAATTTTTAGGTACACATGCGTTACTCATATTAGATGATTTAATGCAGAAAGGCACACAGATGTGGCTTTAAATGCGCAGTATTTACTGCTTTGCAAAAATCCCAAAGATATGAGTCAAATATCCCACTTGGGAAAGAAGCTCTTTCCTAGAAACTTAAAATTTTTGCAAGAGACTTATGAACCCGCAAGTAAGAAACCCTGTTCCTATTTCTTATTCGATCTGCGCGTAGGAAGACTTGCGTTTGCGCATAAATATTTGACGTCATCAAACGCAATACATATATCAAGTTAAGCAAATGAGGTCGTTTTTCCATGTGCTGAGACCAAGAACTATTCAAAGCAGTACTAATTCTTGTATTTTATGAAGGTACTTTTCATATTTATTTTCTATTTTTCGCCATCAAATTACTTTATTTTCAGGTATACTATTCTGGTGTATCTACCAATCCGATGTCGTTTGCTGTTACACGTGACTATTGGTAACGCCCCTTTCACCAATTAGCCTGTTCCCTGGACAAAGAACGTCTATGTAAAGAAGGAAAGGCTCCACAAACGTAATGTAAGCCAGTTTGTCTTCTACGCCGCTAGAAAGAAAAGGGAACATTCGCCAAGGGATTTGGCGACGGAACCTGTTGGCGAGAATTTGCCCTCTGTGATGTACCGGACCTGACCGAGATTTTCGTCCTCTGCCACGTGTATAGCAAATTGAGGAACACGAATTAAGGTGAATCGTTCTTTGACTTGGGAAATGATGAAATATTAGGTGAAGTTTCACTTTCACTGACTGTTGAACTTGCATTATACATATCGCAGTTTGATGTTTAATTTTATATCCGTCAGTATGGAGGGGAAAAAACTGGAGCCACAAAGCTTTAAACTCTTGATAAACGTGACCGTAGAACGTGTTCGAACTTCGACATCAGCTTCCAGCTTTGGCGCTTTAGGGCAACAGATATTTCACGCATACGCAGCTGTTTCCCTTTTCGTTCGAAGGGAGTCACTTATGCCGCGGCGAAGTTTTCCTTCTTAACAATACATATTCTTTGCCCTGGACCTACGTTTCAACATTCGCCTACCTGATGCGCTCTTTGAAGTATGATTTTAAGACAACCGGAACAAAGCATGCAGAATGCATGCTATTCGCGGCATATTCAACGGAACTTGGAACTTGCAGTTCGATTTAAAAGACGACAGTGACGGAAGAGCATCAAAGCAGCTACAATGGCTTCAAATTTGTCCTGAAAATTATTAAAAAAAGTTCTGAGAAGTATTCTCTTTTCGTGTATTGAAACCATATGTGAATGCTGCCTTAATTCTTTAAAAGGAAACGTACCTCTCTCAAAACATCCAAAGAGACATCTTCGGAAGCATAAACTGATACAATGAAAGTTGGGATATGAAATTATCCTTATCGTGAAAAATGTCAGCGGATTGCGCAAAAAGGTGTTTTTCTCAATGTACTGATTCCTGCAGCTCTAAGTGCTGTTACCGCGGTTTTAAATGGAACTCATTAAAAAGTACGTTTTAAAACCCGAAGAATCAATCACCAGACATAGTAGTTCTGAAAAACATGTCAGTGAATTGAAACGTGAAATGTCGCGCATTCACGACAGTTCCTTGGTAGATGAAAAAGTTAAGTTTGTAGAGACATTTGGTTATTTCGGAAGCAGGAGTGATGAAAAATGAGCAAAGCCTTCCCCGGGACGCGAACCAGGGACCTTTGGAATAGGCGCCCAGCGTGCTGACCACTACACCACGAAGGCATGCGAAGAAGGTGGGAGAAATACCTTGCAAGTTATATTCTAAACTTTTACAAAAAAGAATTAAAAAATGCAGTATTTCAATCCTTCTCAGAAAAAAATATATGATGAAGGCTTGATGAAAGAATTAAATCCCCATCTGAGAAACGTCAAAATATGACGATATTGTGATGAATAGTGTTCCTACATACCTGCAGAAATGTGCCAACTTCTCGAAATTTTTAAGAAATATCCTGATGTTATAAAATGGTACGAACTGGGCGAGATTTTCTACCAAGACGAATTAGCTGGCAGTCCTAATATTGTTGAAGACTTAATGACTATATTTTTAATAATTTAAAAAAAAATCTCCGAAAGGAAAAGATACATTTATGCGGAGCTGTTGAGAAATTAAATGTGCCATCTCATTACAGAGGATACCTCACCGATTGTTTCCAATGTGAATGAATGGTTACCTTTGGAAAAGACAAATAAAATTAACTTTTACTTACCTCCTGCTTTTAAAACACATCACTCAATCAACTGTTCCCTATCTCACGATAACAGAGCTTAATGAATGTTTCCTGTTATCTGTTTTCAAGGATGTGTTATCTTTTGACTACGATAGGCATAGTATCTTTTGATAATGTAGTCCAGATTGCAATTAACAAACAATTTTTCCCTAATCACATGTTTACTATAAGCGGCTTGCCTATCTATTCAACATTGAATGACTAATTCTGACAAGGTCAGACTGATACCAAAACAGGATGTTATCGAAATAGAATTGATAAGGTGATTAACGATCAGGGAGATGAAATCATCACATGATAATGAATATTCTAGAATGTTCCATACATGCCAATAAACTGATAACATGTGATTGGTTAAGTCAGGTCTTTCCATAATTCCTGTTATAGGTATATAAAGTTCGACATTCTCATATTGCATCTTGGTTTAATATCCACTTTTAACTATCATCTGAGTATTATATTTATACAGAATGGTAACTACTACCTTTGAAAATGATATTGGTAGAGATCATCACATCAGCCTTGTTCCTGAGCATGAAAATTTTTAATTTGTGAGGTATTTTTTAACTAAGGCGAATCCTCGTTTTACTATGTTTTTTAATACCTCTCATGTGAATTATTTTACGGTAAACGTTTCAGAATTTTTAAGATTAAATATTACAAACATAGAGACTAACAAGTCTTTCAGCATTTTGCTAGGCATGTATTAGGAACACTAAATATTTCATATGGTTTAATGTTAAGGCTTAGGATATTTAGTAACGGTGTCCCTTTCTACTTCCTTATACGAAGTAGAAAGGAAGTATTGTAATCGCGAAAAATTCAGGGTATCATATTTCAACGAAAATAATCCATTTTGACCGCTATCGAATGCAATTTAATAATGTTTTTGCGTGATATCTGAATGTAAGGACAGAATAAAAGATTCTTTTCCCCCCAAAAAAATTATAAAACTGATTTAAAATGAATTCTGAAGAGAATTTTTTCTTGGCGTCTGTGTGTACGTATGTATTATGTATGTATCTCCCATAACTCAAAAACTAGTAACCTCAGAACGTTGACACTTTGTATGTTTAATTGTTATAACATATAGTTGTGCACCTCCTATTTTGACTGCAATCGGCCGCACCAAAAGTATATAAATATAAATATATATATATAAGAAAAGTAAAGAATATATAAAAAAATTAAATTAGCAGCGTAAATTTCCCTTTTCAATTCTAAAAATAGTAACCTCTCTCTGCACTGCATCATTTCTAGATTAATCCATGTCATATGACTGTTACATAATTCTGGTGATGCAAATAGAGCTAAAACTAAAGCAGCCAATAGTAATTTTACAGCAATATTAACCGTCCAATCGAAATGTATTAAAAACCAAAACTAACTCACTCTCAATTAAGATTTCACCATGAACATAATGCACTTGCTCGCTACTCTTCGGCCTAGTTGGACTGCTGTCTGCTGCTTTCTTTTACTTCAAAGTTATCAAAAATGTAAATCTCTTTAGACAGGCACAAATAATGTGCCAAGTTGTTTGTGGCCACAACATGTTTACTGAAAATAAAATGAAGATTTAATCTGCCTCGATTTAATCTCTGAATTTCTTATTCAGTGTGGATCGGCCTCTCAGCATTCTACATCAAAACTCCTGCTGGTCATTACTTCCAAATTTGTTTTCATTATTTCATATATATCCACTCTGTTACTCGGCTCAGTAATTTCAGTTTCTTTATTCTTATATGTTTGTAAACTGTGCATTTTTTGTTTTAAAAAAGGCTGAATTGTGTTGTTCTTATCTTCCGGTTAAGGTTTTTATGCCTTTAGTAAATCTGCCTGCAAGATTTGTAGAATTATCAATAATTTAAAAGTTGTTTAAGTGCGGCTAAGCCTAACCATTTTTGTTATGGCAGCCATATTTGTTTACATTTGAAACTTAGGAGAATAGTGGATTTGTTGCCAATCTAGCGAAACTAAGTTTCGCAACAACAAAGAAAACGTCTTCTTTTATTATTGCGAATTAAATCATGCTAAATCCATTCTGGAATTTATTCGAGGAAATAAGTGTTTAAGATTTATTTCGTAATTTTTAATATAGATATTTTGAAATTTTATGCATTTTTGCCCTGTCGCGAAGTGAGAACTGAATCAGTTGAATGAGAAATACTGAAACGTCTGTAAAAAACTGTTTCATTCTTTCTTTCTTTCTTTTCTTTTTTTTTTGTTTTTTTCTTTTGTTCTTGTTTAATTTCTTTTATAAATCATTTTAGATTTATTATGGTATTTAATAGAACGTGTGGCAACGAGCAGATAATTCTTCAGATGATATCATTTTTTGTTCATTCTGAGTTATGAAATGAATGGGATGTAATGCTGTGAAGTGTACCTAGCGAGAGAGTGTCATGAAAAAATGCGTATAATTTAATATTCCGTACAAGTAAGTCATGTGGTGTATACATCAGATTTTTTAGTTTTAGATTTGAATTTTTAATATCTGCAGTTGTTGTTGTGACTTATCTCACTTGTCTGACAGTAAGATCAGAACAAGCCCTCGAAGTTCATCATAGAAGAAGAGCAAGACTGTGCCTGCCATTGGCAACAGCCTTGAGCACCATACAGGGGACAGTGCGACTTCGCTCAGTTTTGGCCCTCGATTTTGAAGGCGAGCACCCCGGGTGGGGGAAAGGTCCGAGAGTCTTCCACCCCTCCTCAAAACGAAGACTTTCGGCTCGCCGCATATTTAGAGTGCCCCCATTCCGCAGTATACATTTAAAAACAACCATGGTTTCTCCGGGAATAGAACCCGCGCCCTTCGGTAAGGCAGTAGGTTCCCCTAATCACTATCGCCTGGGCGGCTTAGTATCTATATATTAGAAAATTTAGTGAACAATGCGTATTAAGCGAAACTTTAATGTTTCTTAATTAAGCATGACTTATAAATTTTCAGTATTTGAATGTACATAGTTCTTCGGAAAACTAACTTACAAGAGCTAATATTTTACGTTGAAAATAATGGTTGAAATTTATATTTTGAATGCATGTTGTAATAAGGTTCGCCGAATGCGTTTTATAGCTAAATATCAAAGAATTAAACAGCGGGTTAAAGTAATTGTTGAATAGTTAACATGTATTTCCTTATTAAAAATTATTAGCTAATTATATTTTCATATCGTTTATAAAGCTGTAATTTTTGTATTTTTCATATGTGTTGTAAAGTTTAAGAAAGGTTATGGGTACCAGAAAAGTTCATAGTATGATCGTAAATGTTTGTCTAAAGTTAAGTATAAAAGCTTAGATTTCTGGGCTAAGAGATAAACTTCCTCGTTCAGCTTATACGCATGAGATATTACAAAGACAATTCACAGTTTCTCTTTGGCATCGCTAGATTGCGAATTAAAAGCTTAAAAAAAGGCTATTAGGTAAATAAGGCGAGTTTGAAAGCATAGGTAACTTAATTCTCCTCTTTTCTTTCTTTCTCAGATGCACCACACTTACGGTAAACCGTTTATTATGAAAAGAAACTTAATGTCCCTATCACATATGTTTCCTCTACGAGGGACTGGACGTCGAAAGGGACAATTCTCAGAACCTGCGCATTTCCACGAAACCTACGTAGCTAGGTTACCATTTTCACTTACTACAAAAACTTGAACACCAAACATTAATCGATTATCGCCTAGACTGGGATCCCGTGAGCCTTCAGAACCAGAACTTTCGTCTGATTAGTTCATCTCTACCCGGGACAGAGCCGCAGCCGAAACATTTTCGGCCGAGGTTCTAAAAAATCTCGCGTAGCCTGTACATCTTTTCCGTAGCTAGGCCGGACTTGGCTTGAAGAGGAGCTGTTTTTTTCTTAGAAAAGTCCCGTCTAGCAGGAACCGTCGCTAGATGTGATAACCTCTTAACACAGCACCTAAAGATAGATTCTGGGAAGAAATCCTTTCATTGCGAGACGTGTGAAAAATCTTTCATCGCGGCAGTGATTTGAATGAAATATAACTCAATGAAAAGTCATGATGACACTTTCATTAAAACACTTCGTAAGATGACCCATGAAAGTGTTTTCTTCGAGTGCCATACCTGTTCTACGAAATTTACGCGTGCTGATAATTTAAAACATCACGGATTGTCTCATTTAGAATCCGTTAACTGTCAAGAGTGCTCGCAAGTGTTTCCAAATAAGAATGCCTTAACTCTTTGAGGGTCAGGAAAAGGCAATTAACTTTTTCAGCAAAACTCTTGTTTTATTTTCTATACCAAGTGTTACAATGAAATTATTACGCATACTTTGCCCAAGACGTGTAAAAGATAATGACCACTTCTGGTGGTTACTGTCAGTAACCACCGCCCACAGAACACATCCTTACAAATCAGTCTCTATGGTACTCATGGAAAAAGTTTTTCTTTTTCAAGCAGAGTGCAACTTTGCATGCGCTGCATTCTCACACTGTTCTTACAGGCCTTTTCTTGGTGCTGCAGAGTGCACATCGTCGTGATATTGTCTTCGATGGCTGTTGCTGATTTTCTTGAAGACGAATTCCTGCATCATCTACTGGCTTATGTTTCTTGATTGCCATCTAGTGAGCTACAAGGGAGCTTCAGAAATGGTCAGTCTTGAAAACCACTCACACGAATTAGTAAGGCGTTCAATAGAAAAGGTGGTTACTGTAGGTAACCACCGCCCTTCAAAGAGTTAAGCACTTTTAGGAAAACGCATGAAATTGACTTTAAAATGCAATGCCGGTTAGATGAGCTTTAAACTTCTTAATAATTTAAGATGTCACGAAGTGGCTCATTTGAGATCATTTAGCTGCCAAAAGTGCTCCTAAGCAACTAGCCTTTTACACCACATTCAAGTACAGCTTTGTCTCGAACCCAAGAAAAGCCTTATAGTACAGATTCCTCTGACACCGCTTCGAAACCGGTAAAAAATACTAGAGTTCAAGATATTTTCTGGTCGGAGGTTCTTTTCTCGGACGCGAAGTATAATTAATTACGATTTAGACGTATTTTTGCTGTGTTTGAGACCCATTTTGATTGAAAAACTGAAACGGAATTTGCCGTATTTTGCGGCGTATAACACTCACCGATGTATAACGCGCATCTATAATTTCAAGCTACAATTTTTAATTTTTAGGCATATTCGCCACATAACGCACACCCAGTTCTTCATGAAGAAAGCTAAAAGATGCGCAGCGCAAAAAAAAAAAAAAAAAAAAAAGACAGTTCTATATTTTCCGTTCTACTGGGCCGATTGACGAAATTCAAATTGTTTTTTTCATGTCTCGAAAGCGCGACTTAGGGTATGTATTAGATTTATATACAGCATTGTTGAAATATAAATATTTTGACACAAAATTGGACTTTCTCTGAAACGATATGCCATTTTTTTTTCCATATTTCGATTCTACGACTCAAACTATACTTAACTCCGAAGTATTGTAAAAATCGCACGAGTAGTTTTTAAAAAATTAGCTCTCAAAATTTTAGCTCCTTAATGTTAATTCAATTTCGTACGTATTTATTAATATCTCTTCCTTCCTACACAGTTCGAAATTTAGGTTCATTTCAAATAAAATTCACCATTTTTCATGATTTATTTTTAAAATTTGTATTTTTAAATCAATTTTATAAATTTTTCGAAGAAGATTTTCAAATATAACCCATAAACCTTTTACGATCATCTTAAAGTAGATGCATTTCTAAGCATACCTGCAAAAAATTAGAGCTTTTTATTTAAAATTTCCGAAGATGTCTGTGAATTTATATAGCATTGTTGAAATATAGGTATTTTGACACAAAATCGGACTTTTTCTGAAATGACATGCCAAATATTTTTTCATATTTCAATTCTACGACTCAAATTATGCCAAACACCCAAGTTTTGTAAAATTCGCACGAGTAGTTTTTAAAAAAATTAAATCTAAAAAATTTTAGCTCCTCAATGTTAATTCAGTTTGGTATATATTTATTAATATCTCTTTTTTTATGAAACTTACTTGATTCCTTCCTATATAGATCGAAATTTAAGTTCATTCCACATAAAATTCCCCTATTTTTTATGATTTATTTTTTTAAATTTGTATTTTTAAATAATTTTTATAAATTTTTCGAAAACATCTTAAATTATAACATATAAAACTTTTAAAATCATCTTAAAGTAGCTGTACGTCTAAGCATGCGCGCAAAAAATTACAGCTTTTTATTCAAAATTTCCAAAGATATACGTGAATTTATATATTTGTGCGTTTTTAAATGTGGTTCATTCCAAATAAAATTCACCATTTTTTATGATTTATTTTTAAAATTTGTATTTTAAAATCATTTTTATAAATTTTTCGAAGAAAATTTTGAATTATAACCAATAAATCTTTTACGATCATCTTAAAGTAGATGCATTTCCAAGCATACCTGCAAAAAATTAGAGCTTTTTATTTAAAATTTCCGAAGATATACGTGAATTTATATATTGGTGCGTTTTTAAATTTGGGATATTTGTTGAGAGCGACAATATCAAATATGGTTTAGGCACTTATTTAAAATTATTTAACGTAGAAACGATTTGACTTTTTTCCCGCTCCTGCACAATGGAAGGGGAAAAATATAGGTTTCCAATATATCAAGAAGTTTGCCAAGAAAATTATTCTTGGCTCAAACTGAAAAAAAATGGGTCAAGTTAATTTTTTGAATTTCTCCGTAAGCTTCGCACCGAATTTTACAAAATTCAATATTTAGGCATAATTTGAGTCATAGAATCGAAATATGAAAAAAAAATTGCTATGTTATTTCAGAAAACGTCCCACTTTGTGTCAAAATACCTATATTAGAGCAAAGCCAATATATATGCTAAGTCGCGCTTTCGAGACATGGAATACGCAATTTGAATTTCGTCAATCGGTCCAGTAGAACGGGAAAACTGTCCTTCCCCTTTCCCCCCTGCAATGTTCTTGTCTTTTGAGGTCACTTAGGGCTACGTTCAGACGGGGGCATAAGTGGAATAGAGGCAGAGTCATAAGGGCATAAAATACGGGAGTTCCGTTCACACCTGCAAGGCGAGGTGTAAGCTGTGGCCAATGAGAAAAGTTAAATTTGCGCATGCGTAGATGTGTCTACAGCTTTCCCCCTCAATTGATTTCCAGCCTTCGCTCTGCTTGTTGCCGCTTCGTTTTAGTTTCGCTCTGATTGGTCGACGCTTATCCCAAGTCCGCATAAAGTTGAAAGGTTAGAACCTTACGTCAAAAGCCAGTGCCTCCTAAATATATATATCTAGGAGGATATACGTAGCGTATTCGGAAACTAAGTACCGTTTCATTCTAGCGCCATCGCAGCGCTGTGGTAGGCGTCACGCGCATGCGCACTAGTCTTTCTTCTTCACTGACTTTCAATTGTCGCCATTTTGGTTGCTCTATGTTGTGTTTTCAGTTTGCTGTGCACATTCAAAATGTTTAAGACAATTAGTTCTGCCGCTGACTGTGAGATTCATGCCGTGATTAAATTTTTGAACGCGAGGAATGTTAAACCGGCCGAAATTCATCGTCAAGTGACAGAAGTTTACGGTGAATAGGTGATAAGTGATGGAATGGTGAGAAAGTGGGTAAGAATGTTTAATGCAAGTCGGACAAATGTCCACGCCGAGGCTCGGAGTGGTCGGCCTTCTGTTGTCACCGATGATTTGGTAAGGAAAGTTGATGAAGCAATTCATGAGAACAGACGCTTCACAATGACAACTCTTTCAGAGGCATTTCCACAAATTTCACGTACTGTTTTGTTCGAAATTGTGTCTGACCGCTTGAATTATCGCAAACTGTGTTCCCGATGGGTTCCAAAAATGCTCACTGATGTTCACAAAA
>KK116603.1:126398-160892 GCA_000611955.2 Stegodyphus mimosarum
AAGACATGTAATTCATGTAAAAATAAAATTGGATTCGAAAAAATTGTTTAACTATTTTTTTTTTTTTTTCAAAACGGTACTTAGTTTCCGAATACGCCTCGTATAATGTATATCTAGGAGGCAATGCAAGAGCCCTAAACCAGATTGTGTGACGTAGCACAGACTGATTGCCTTGGCAACGCAGCCCGGCTTAAACCACTTATGCCCTTTATGCTCCCGTGTGAACGCAGCCTTATTCGAACATTTGTCGTAGCTTTTCGAGCTAAAACCGCACTGAGAAGCCTTAAGGGAAACAATATGTGTAGGTTAAATGTTTGAGGGAGTAAATATTCCGGCAAAGAGAGTGGATTGTATACTATGCAGGTGTTCAAAAGAATATTATTGTAGAGCACTTCCAACCTTAGTGAATTCGTGGAATTCAGAGTAAGATGTTTTCTTTTTCTGTAGTCATTTGAAGCGAAGATTTTGAAGGGAAAATTGAAGGCTTTAGTAAATCGCATTTGCTTTAGTTGAAATATAGTTGATCTAATTCTCTTTTTAGCAGTAAATATGGCTCCCGCGAAAAGAAACACAGTGCTGGGTTTCAAATGCAAAGCCATTCATTTTGCGAAAGAAAATGGAAATCCTGCTGCAGCAAGGATGTTTGGTGTTGGTGAAAATAGAGCGGATAACGATTATTTATTTATGGAACAAAATAACAATGATCATGGAGATGAAACAAAATTCGATGATACGCCCGAACATATAGCCCAAGACAAACATGACGAATTCTTCATGTTATCCGATAATGAAAATGCTTAATTTCCATAAGTATGCCGTTTCTTTTAAATAAGCAGCATTTTGGTGCATGTAAAAATCTAATTTTTGACTTAATTTTAATCTACCATTTTTATATCCTGCGTATAAAACGCACCCGTAAATTCCGGTCCTATTTTTTGCATTAAAAGTGCGCGTGTGTTATGCTCCGGAATGTACAGTAAGTGCCTATCGCATTCAAAAATGGTATGGGGTCATCAATGTTTTGATGATTTGTAATAATGGGGATGGTGAAAAGGGGTATGCTAGCTCGAGTTCCCGAAGTAAATGCGCCCTCCTGTTAAATATGAATGGTATAAAATCCCAAGTAAGAGAGGTATTTAAATAATAATAATAATAAAGAATAATGAAGAATTTCTGAAAAATGGATCAGGGTGGCTCTTGGAAAAAATTGAAAAATACGAGTTGAACGTAACTTCTTATAAAATTTTTCATAGCAGTAGCTACATCCCACTTCCTAAGAATCTGGTAAATGACCATATTAAATATTCAAAATTAAAATTATGACAAATGAGGTGATTTATTGCCCATAAAATAAATGTCCCATGACAAAATCAACGACACAGCCTTTCTCACTACAGCTCTCACGAATTAAGTATCCCGTTAGGTAACGTGAGTTGCTTTGTTTTTCTGCAAAAACTGCACGTAAAGATAAATTAAACAACTTACGTATTAACGTGTTCCGATGCGAAGATGATGAAATGTTTCTCCTATACATATCTAAATGTACACTGCTCACAAAAAAAGGACAGTTCTATATCTCCTGTTCTACTAGGCAGATTGACGAAATTCAACTTCGTTTTCCATGTCTCGAAAGAGCGAATTACGGTATGTTTTAGATTTATATATAGCATTGTTCTAATATAGGTATTTTAAGACAAAATCGGACCTTTTTATTAAATAACATACCAATGTTTTTTCATATTTCAATTCTACGACTCAAGTTACGCCTAAGTGTCAAGTTTTGCAAAAGCCGCACGAGTAGTTTTCAAAAATTAGCTCTCAAAATTTTAGCTCCTGCATGTTAACTGAATTTGCTATATATTTACTAATATCCCTTTTTTTATTAAACTTGTTTGATCCCTTCTTTTGCATTTCGAAATTTAGGTTCATTCCAAATAAATTTCGCCCATTTTTATGATTTATTTCTAAAATTTGTATTTTAAAACAATTTTTATAATTTTTCCGAAAACAATTTTGTATTATAACATATAAAATTTTTACTTTCATCTAAAAGTAGATGTATTTCTAAGCGTACCTGCAAAAAATTAGGGTTGTTATATTCAAATTTAACATATTTGTTATAAGCGATAATAATGCCAAATGTGGTTTACGCACTTTAGTGTGAAGGATGGATTTTTTTCCTCGTTCGTGCACAAATAAAAATGGCAAAAGAAAATAGTTTGCTATTAATTAAGAGGTTCGCCAAGTGAATTATTCTTTGTGGAAACTGAAAAAAATGCGCCAAGATAAATGCTTGAATTTCTCCGTAAATTTTCTACCAAATTTTACAAAATTTAATATTTAGGCATAATTTGAGTCGTAGAATCGAAATATGGAAAAAAATTCCCATGTCATTTCAGAAAAGGTCCAATTTTGTGTCGAAATATCTATGTTAGAAAGATGCTATATATAAATCTAATAAACATACTATGTCGTGCTTTCGAGACATGAAAAACGCAATTTGAATTTCGTCAATCGACCCTGTCGAACGGGAGACATAGAACTGTTATATTTTTCTTTTTGCGCAGTCAACAAACGAGGACTATATTAATCCTCTGCTGATAAATGAAGAAAGTAGGAATTCGGATAACGTCTCTTCTCCTAAGTTATATTAGTAAACATGATGGTGTTTAATATATCTGCTACCGCTGCCTCCACCATTTTGTAAAGGAAAAGACGTTGAAGAAGCACATAAAATGCTGCGCCGGGAACATTCTATTGAACATGTGAAAATGCCACAACAATGGAAAATTAAGCTTTTAAAAGGGAAAAATAAGCCCTATATTTTCCGCAGGTGCAGAAATTTGTAGGTGCGTATGTCGGGTCATGCCATATGTGTCAGCTAATTAACTATATTAATTATAGCCCAGCTGTATGCCTAAACAGTATTAAAACTATTTATCCTAATGAATTAGTAGGGATCGACCTGTTGGGGCCTTATCCCTGAAGTTGATTAAACACAAACAGATATCTTTTGGCTATCGTAGATCATGTTTCTAAATGGGTAGAGGCAGCTTCTCTCAAACGAACCTGCGCAAAAATCGTGTCTGATTCATTTTTAAATAAATATGTATAACAGTGTGGGGCTCCACTAAAAGTGCTTTCCGATAATGGTAAACAGTTTGTACGGCAACTCTTTGAAAACTTATGCGTAGGACTTGATATACGCCATTTAAACGTGGTTCCGTATCACCCGCAGTCCAACACAGCGGAACGAATGAAAAAACAAACTATTATAAAAATTATCCGGGATACGCTAAAGAATTATCATAAGCGCTAGGATAGTTGTGTCAAGGAATTAGCTTTTGCGCTGAGAACGGCAAACATAACACATCGCAAAAAACCCTCCCTTCTCCATAGAACTGCTTTGGGGAGAAAAATTTAAACTCGCTTAGATAAGCTATTTTTTGTTCAACAAAGCGAGGTAGATTTCAGAATAAAAGATATACAGCAAATAATTGATGAGGCAATTAAAAGTTCGTATATCGCCTGGGGTAAGCAGAAATTGTGTTGCGATAAAAAGAGAAGATGGGCATTCTGCAAGTCAGAAAGCATTGCAGTGGAAACATTCATTATCTTCTGCCGCTGATAATAAGGTGGCGAAATTTGATAACAAGTTTGATGGCATTTTCATTATAGGAAGAATAAAACATGACACAGTTTATTTAGAGATAAAAATGAACAATAGTATGTGGCTAATATCGACCAAGTAAAGCCATACTATGAAAGATCTGATTTTCCAGTGTTGAAAGTTCTTTTGCAGGAACCTGGGACAAAGCCAAGAAGCAGCAGTGCTGAAATATCAGAACGAAATGTTCAAGCACAGAAAAGAGTTGTAACTGCCACCCCTGATCAAGGCCAGAAGATAGTTAAAGGTGACACCAACAAAGAAAAAGTTCCAGTACCGCAGCAACAAAGGGAAGCAAGCACCGACCGATAGTCGACACAAATATTAAATATTGTAAGGCTTTAAGAGTAAATGCCTTCATGTTAATGGTTCAAATGCTTGAAATTTTAAACTGTTGTGAATGAATGTTAATGAATTACTTGCAAGAAAGAGAAAAGCATAAATAAGTTAAGTTAGGCTATCCAGTTCACACGAAAGTTTAAAACACTTTCGCGGTTAGTCCATTCTGTAAAGGGGTTATTCCAAGTATTAGAAATCAAGTTTGATCTAACATTTAGGAAGTCGGTAAGGTGGTAGTTGTTGTTGATTACCACACCACAAAAACAAGCACGTATTTTTACAGAACAAACTTCTGGAGAGCGTTGGTGGCATTAATGTATAAGTGAATGAAACTGCTAGACAGCCAAATAAGTGTGATGAAATGTAACTTGTTCTTGATAATGTCGCCAAAGTACGTCCGTGAGTAGCGTTACTAATGCTTTCTTCATTTCCAGATATATTGGAAAAAGGTACAAAGAATTCAAAAAATAATGTATGGTCCAGAGAAGAAGATTGTAAAATTCTAAAATTACTCCTTTTCTTTTAGCGTTAAATTCAGAGTTAGAATGAGATTGTAAAGTTGACTGAGATTGTAAAGTACAAACATGCTGGGTTTGGTGTAATCTTGATTACACGTGTTAGTTAAAAATTTTAAACTTCTATTCTCAGAAGTAACTTTCAAGATAACAATCTTAAATTCAGAGTTTTGCAAGTAAACTTAAAACATAGAATTAGTTGGAATTTTAAAGTTGAATGCAGATAAAGAACTTTTAAATTTAAAATTTAAACTCTCAACAAGGTTGTTATTAGAGTAGTTAAATTCTGGTGGAAAAAGATGCACGGGTTTATTTTAATATTCTAATAGTTAATTTAATTTTCGAATAAGCCGTCTTTTACTTCCTTATTTCCCCCTACAATTCCCTGCCAGAATGAGTTTTCAGGATCTCAGTTTATGTAAATGAGGTAGAACCAGTCTTTAAATGGAAGTCTCGGTCACTTCAGTAGAAGAACTTAAAAGTTCTTAGTAATGCGTGTTCTGCCTTCTGGCCACGTCGTTACTTTAAGCCTAATCTTACACGATTTTTAGGCCGTATTGTTACGTGCTTGCTAATATTCGCCAGTGAGTTTTAAGAAGGGCCAAATCTGTTAGTTATTTCTGTGCAGCTTCAGTTGATTTTGATTTAGTTTCTTCTTTTCTAGCCTAAGTGGGGCTTCCTGCAAAACGAAGAGGGCCGTTTGTGAATCATTATTGAGTTGAACAAAAGGGTAATTTAACACTTCTTTGGACTTGCTTTTTCCATTTGAACTCAGCGATAATTCGCTACACAGTTCATAAATATTCTAACTACCAAGGACTACCAAATTAACTGGAACATTATAAAGCGAAAATCGAACTGGACGGGCAGCTGATGCAACTGGCTTGCATGATCCTGACTGAAAACGACGAATTTTCATTTACACATTTCGAGGGCATTTAGGCTAACACCCCTTTGGTCTAAAAATATTTAAAAGCAGCCTATTTTCAGAATTTCCGACAGGCAATCTCCCGCACTGGAGATAAAAATATTTTATTCCTCAAGTGTGTTGCCATTGCTTCCTTTAAAATCGTTGAGTTTCTTAATAAAAAAAATCCTTAAAGTTTAACAAATGTGAAATGGGTAATAAAAACAACTTCAAAATTCAAGATTCGGGCTTCCAGGTGCCCATAGTCGGGTGGAGGACTATGTTATTCAAAATTTGATGGCCTTTAGGTACCATCGTTCTTCCATAATGCGAGGAACAAACACACATACATGCAGATTCTTCATTATTTAATTTCTTTAAAAATGATACATAGGGATAATATTTAGTGGCAACACGTTGCGGGATCTACTTTTCTGTGTGAAAGCTGGAAGAGTAATGACTGCACAGAAAAAGGGTTAAAATTACCCTTTACTACAGTCTTTAGTTATTTACAATGCGTCAACTCGACGCTAACAAACTACGCCTGTGCTTGGGCGGTAACTGAAACAGCAAGAACTAAACTAAAAATTTAAAGATATTCACAAGTAGTAAAATAACGTTACAGGGCTCACACTATCCTGTTTCCTAACAGAACGTTGATAATTTAGTGGCAGCAAAATAATAGCTGTTACACCACGTGTAACCAGCAATAAATGGTAAGCCGAAGCGCGCGCTACAACAAGCACAGAGTTTGCCCACACTCTCTAACTTTCCCTTCTAGAACTTGGTACTTAAATCTTTTCTTCCCACTGGTAGAATTTGCATTACTTCACGCGCGCTACCAAATTTAAAAATTCTGGCATCCACAATTAGGGGAATGAAGGCTTATAGGAAAGAAACGGTACTTACGTAAAAACCCGTCGACCATTTTTGCCTATTAAAGAAAAGACGCCAAACTATGCGATTTTTTGCCAAAATGGAAAAGTCTTCTTCAAACACGCTGGGTTTGGTGTAATCTTGATTACACGTGTTAGTTATTCAGTAAAGACTCCTTTTTTCCCCTTTATCTGCATTTTTTGGGGAAAAATGATTAAAATTTGGGACCTGCCTATTACAGAAGAGCATGCTGTTGGATATTTCCAAAGTTATGGAATCTTACCGGCCTCAAAAAAATCTGTTAATGGCCACGATATGGCGATATTACGGGAGAAATAATGGAAGTTTTTAATGAAAAATTGAATATAAATAAATAATCATATAATAAATTTGGAAGAAAAATAAGAACAGTGCATTTTGTTTTCTTGTATTCGGTAAATGGGTTTTTCTGGTTTGGCGCCATTGGCGCTGTCTCTTGTGGTGGACGGGATTTTCCGTAAGTACCAAAGAAACTTCAAATTAAATGAAACTTTTTATTTAAAGTAAACATAAATCCCTACAAAGTGATACAGCCGCTTACAGCGATTCGACGCGAAATGCCGCTAACGCCCATTTGGGCTAAAATAAACTACCCAGTTGTTATGTGGTAGCAACACTCTTAGCATGACAACATCCAAGTTTCAGAGCTATGCAATTATTTTGTTCATTTTTATTAATATAATTAAACTGGAAACATCATTTAACGTATTTTCCTAAATACTAATTGGTAAAACATTTTTACCTGTAATACTTTGTTTACTGTCTAACAATATCCATTTGGTAAACAAGAACAAATTCCCGCGAATACAAGATCACTTACTTTAGTTCCATGCAGCAACCAAAGAGGTCAGGAGTTACAGATGGCTCCTAACGAAATGATAATAATAATAACGGCATCCCACTCTGCAGCCTTCGAGTCATCTGATAATTATCTGATTTATTATCGGATTATCCGATGACCTTTCATGTCATTTGTCATAGACCTTATAAGGTCCATGTCATTTGTCCAGTGACATTTGCATCTATTGTACTACTCACAACAAAGGAGCTTAATAAATTCCCTCAACACATATGGGAAAAATTCTTTTGTATTCCCTATTTTCTTATCTGAAATTAACAAAGGCAACCCTCTAAAGGGAATGTCTTCAAAAGATCAGTGTCTTCAAAAGATCAAATCTTTGCCTCCCCTGAGAAAGGGTGGATATGCATTCCTATTTCCCGTCTTTTCAAGTGAAACCTTTCTAAACTTTACCTCCTTTTAAAAAAAGGTCGTTTAGCCTTTGTCCAAAAAGTAAGCTCCAAAGGCGTAAGTTCCAGATTTGGCCTCTAGACAAAAAAGACCCTTTTTAGCCACTTCTACACACAAAAAAAAAAAAAAAATCATTCGATAATGTATTTTACAAATAATTTCCTTTTTACAGGATATCGCCAAAATCAATCAAATCCATTCTTCGTTTACTTTTGTGTTATGCAAATCCAGTTTGTGCATATACCAAAAAAAAAAAAAAAAAATTAACATAAAAAGGTTGCAAGTCTGCCGAAATACTGTTTGTTCTACGACAACTTGTAAATGCCGAATAGTATGACGAATTCGATTATAAATTAGTTAAAAAATTTCATAAAAGGCAGCAAAATATTCAGAATCCCAGCATTAAAATCTGTCATTAACAATTACAATAGCTTGAGTCATATTGATAGGCCTATGGCCCAATTAAATGTCTGGATAATGTAAATATATTACTGTAATAACTTGTGATATTTAGCAACGTTTCATTACTCTTTCTTATTTGTTTGTCCACAAATTTTCTGTTTTCATTCTCATGTATGTACATATCATTTACTTATGTACCATGATCATGTACTTACATTGTTTTACACTATGTATGGATTCGAATTGACTATATTTGCACTGCCTTATGCTTGTCAAAGTCACCAGTCAGCTTCTACTTAACCTTAAAAACTTATATATATACTTAACTCTTAAAACTATATATATATATATATTGTATACAATAACCTTACAATATATATACATTGTAAGGTTACGATATATATATATATTGTAAGGTTTATCCTAAGTTATTAACAGTTATTTTAAGTTTTGTGTCTTTCCTATCTTATTGTAATTTCAGCTTACACTTTCCTGCCAGAATGAAAACGCAGTTAATGCAAATGAGAAAGAGTACTATTTAAGTCGATACTTCACCGACTTCTAGAGAGAGTTCAATTTAAGTTCAACCCGAGTGGAGGCTTTGTGTCAAGTTCCAAGTAGGAACTGATTGTAAATATTCGGAAAAATAAAGGGTTGTGAACCCTCCTTAAGTCTTACGTGTTTTGTTCACACACTTAAGCGATTATTCGGTTGTTACTGTTCGTGGGGTTCTAAGTTAGAACTTTAGAATTAAATAAGTGAAACCACACAATATATAAATATGTATAAAGAAAATAAAATCTGACAGGTTTCAGATTTTAAATTATGTCCAAAGGGCCTTTTTTTTCACATTTTCTGTGGTACCTTTATTTAGTATGTTCTTTGTACTTAAACAATAAAATTCAGTTAAAGAACAATATCGCAAATAATTTTAAACTGAGCATATCTTTAGAATTTCCTATACCTAATCTCACGCGCTGGAGATAAAAATGTTTTTTCTCTTCCGTTGTCATTGCTCGCTTTGAAGCCCTTAGTTTGTTAATCAAAAATTCGTTAAAGTTTTACAAAATATGAAATCGATCATAAAACAAATTCCAAATTTCAAATTTGGGCTTCTAGATGTCCATATTCGCAGGAAGATTACGTCATTCAAAATTCGATGTCTCTAGGTACCCTCGTTTTATCACAATGCGAGAAACATACATACATTTATGCACATTCTTCATTATTTATTTTCTTTAACTATAGTACAGAGCTGCAATATTTGGTGGCAATAGTCTGAAAAGTGAACTGACATTTAATGTTTCCGACTCAAAATCGCATAACGAAAACAATAGTCTTTCAGGGAGAAAGCTCCTTTGAACTAAAAAAAAAATTTTTTTTTCGATTTTATCTTAAGATTACTGCATATTATCATTCGAAGCTATCAATTTATTCTACATGAGGTAGAGCCTTTGTCTCAGGCGCCCTGGTGTAACATCGTTTTACTGGGCAGGGATATCGACCGAATTTGGCGCTCGTAAATTTTGCCTCTTGCCTGCAGGGTATTCGCTGCATACCCGCCATGAACGGCCCTATCAATCATTATTTGCAAGATAAAAGCGGAGCAATGATTTTACGTTGATTATAGAATGAACGTCTACACTAGTGATTCTCAACCTTTTTCTGTCGCGGCACACTTTTACGATTCTTAAACTTTTACGGCACATTTTTAACGATTTCAAAATTTGGCGGCACACAAAGAAAAAGATAAGTTTAAAAGTTGTTTACTTACCTATAATACACTGTGTAAAATAGTTTCAGATAATAATTTTGAATATAAAATAAAATAATATGTACTACAAAAACAGCAGTACGTTTATTAAGGGAATCATTACAAGTTCACAATAAGAATACTTTTAATGAGAAATTCCAGCTTGATGTTTTTTGATAATTTCATTTATATTGGGTCGTAAAAATGACAATGCTACTCTCATATCGTCTTCGACATTTAAACCGTCTCGATTTTCTATTCGCATTTATGTTGGTTAATACTGAAAATCCGAATTCACACAAATAAGATGCAGAAAATTGTAAAAATATTTTTAAAGCTTTTTCCGCCATCATGGAATAATTGCATCTAATGTTAATCGAAAATGAATTAATGGATTCTTCCGAATATTTTAAAATTAAATCTCGATTATTAGAAAGCGAAATAAGTTCTTCCTCTTCATTCAAAGTTAATTAAAAATCCAGAAGTATTCGTTATCACAGACGGATTACGAACCCCATCAAATTTTTTTATATCTAAATTTGGGAAATCGCTACATATAATAAAACAAAGAGTGTGTGTGTGTGTCTTTCGTTTGTGTTGCGAGTAAGCTAATAGACCCAGGGCCGCGAAATTCGGTACATACATTCTTGTGCATTCATGCACAAGAGCCAGTGCACCTCGAAGCGATTTTTTCGAAATTCGAATTAGAATTTTTTTTTTTAAATTTTGACCAAATCGCGTCATTTTGAGACATAATGGGCTACAGGAAAGCGAGATTTCACTCTATATATTTCATTTTTACATAGTCGTGAAGCGTAGACACTTAGCTATTTTACGAACTTAAAATAAATTTAGTATTTCAATAAATCGATTAAATACGAATTTATTTAGGAAGGTGAGCTTAACACCTTTGCAGCGGAATTGTTTTTAAAAAAACTTATTTTAAAAAATGTCCTGTTTATTTTCCTTTGATTTTTGGACGCGTTGAACTTTAATCCTTTCGACTCCTTTTAAAAAAAAAATTTTCGAAAAATAATAATATTTTGTATTTTTTTTTAATTTTTTAAATGAAGCTTCCGAATATACATCTCACATCTCAGATATTTTAAAATGTAGTTTTGGCAACAATTTTCCTTTCTTATTGTTGTTGATAGATTTTTGATGAAATTGCATCATTTTGAATAGTTTCATTCTTTTAAAAATTTCGGTTTGGCAACAATCTTTAATCGTAGTTCTTATGTTACTGTTTTTAAGAGACTGAAAAGTTTAAGAAATTAAAAAGTTGTTTCTTTTTGCAACGGTAAATTGTTTAATTACTTTATTAGGATAATTAACATTTTACAAGGGATATTGTTTATTTCATTGTAATATTATGTTTTAATTATATATAATTTTAATTATAAAAAATTTTGCATGATATTTTTTTGATCTGTTTAAGTTCTTAATCTGTTTATACCATTTGAGTTCTTAAGATTTTGCAAAGGGAAGTTGGTTAATTTATTTATTAGGATAAGTAATATTTGTATTAAGGGATACTGCATATTTCATTGTCATTTTTTATATGTATAATACATTTTTATTGATTTCTTTTTTGATAAAGTTGTTCTGCAGAGTAAAATTCTGCGCGAAATGTTTTGTTTTTTGAGTTTCTTTCATGTTATTTTTTGCTTATTTCACTGTTTGTAAGATATTGAAACGTTTTGCATGATTTTTTTGCATGAGCCAGTGCACCTCGAAGCGAGTTTTTCGAAATTCGAATTAGATTTTTTTTTTTTTTTTTTTTGTGTTTTCTGACGAAATCGCGTCCTTTTAAGACATAATGGGCTATAGCAAAGCGAGATTTTACTCTATTGAACAGTTTAAGAAATTGAAAGATTGTTTCTTTTTGCAAAGGTAAATTGTTTAATTAATTTATAGATCTATATTTAAAAGGGCGAGTCTTTCTGTGTGTGTAGGTGTCTTTCGTTCGTACTGCGCGTAAGCTAATAGACCCAGGCCTATGAAATCTGGTACACAAGATGCATCTAGACAAGATGAAATAGTATCAAATTGATAATTTTCTCTCATTATATGAACAACAATGGCACACAGCCATTGTTGCTGATATCAGCACGGAAAAATGAGGGCGATAATTCTGTGCTGTTTTTAAATTTAATGTTTCTCTTGGATACTGGACGTTTGTCTAGAGAAGGCAGCAGGAAGTTGGTTAATTTATTTATTAGGATGATTAATATTTGTATTAAGGGATATTGCTTATTTCATTGTATGCTTTTTATATGTAATGCATTTTTAACTGAAATTTTTTTCCGTTGTTGTTTGTTTCTTTTTCGATAAAATTGTTCTGCAGAGTAACATTCTGTGCAGTTTTCAAATTTAATGTTTGGTGTTCTCTTTAGGCATTTTCCGGTACACTTAAAAGCCAGACGAAGGCTGGCCGCGCAGCGACTAGTAATGAATAATTCTCTCTTCTAATCATGTCAAATGGTCAATAACAATTTTATGAATAGTTTTATTAAAACCTTTTGCAGCTGACTCATACTGTTCCAAATTGTCTTCCTGAGCTTTATTCTTCCATAAAGTTATAAGTTTTTGGAATCCCAGCAGTTTATCTGTTGAGTTTAATACATTTTCTTTCGGCCCTTGCATACTTGAATTTATGTTATTAAAAATAATAAAAATGTCTGACAAGTAAGCTAATCTACCATCTGCACCAATCGAAACTTCTCAATTTAAATTATATACTGAACATGCGCGAAAATGCTTCGAATTGAGCTCTTCTCCGGAGCACCAAAATCGGCTTGAATACCACAACTGGCGCGCTTATTAATGTCTTAAAAAAAGAATTTCGCCAATTGCCATGTGTACCGTATACTAGGATTAAACCCATTACAATTACTTACATTATAATTACTACACACATTTCTAAAATTTGGGGACATACCTAAAGAATTTGGCGGCACACAAAAGTACCCTGTACAGTGATTTAGAATCGCTGGTTTAGACATTATTTTATCTTAATTTAGGCCTACACTGTTGCTACAGTTGCTAAAACGAAGTTGGAATATTTTTGTAAAATGAATAATAAAAATTTCGTATAGCAGGCAATGAAGGAATATGCATTTAACTTGAACTGGGATGCAGTGATTAAATCTGAGAAATTGAAGAGATGGTCTCAACAACAGAGTTTACTGCACTTTAAAATGAAATCTCTCCCATTCTGGGACAAAACGCAGTAAACACTTTTCTGTAGAAAAATCTAAGTCGATACTTCTCGCGAGAAAACATACTTTCGTCATCAACTCATTTTTACTACGATAAAGTATTTCTAGACATAAGAAATATATTTCTTAGTTATTTGGTTAAAACAAAGTGCGAAGTAGAATGACACACATTAAAAAGAAACCTTTCATTGAGAAGGTTTACACTGAATGCAAGAACATAGTTAGATGAAATAATAAAAACACATTTAAAAATGGCCGATGGCAATATTGGGGCAAACAGATTTCTCGAGAACATGCTTTGCTTGTGCTTCCCTATATCAGAAAAAATTCAATCGATACAACCTAATTTCTGTCAGCACAATGCATAACAATATCTCATATCGAGCTAGCTATGATTCCGCATATAATGTAGACAGCCCTACACTTTTTTTTTCATTTTATAATTATCATACTTTTTAATTTACACATGTTTGTTTAAGCAAAGGTATATTTGGTGTGTTAGCGGAATATCGCTATGAATTCTGCATTTAGTTACATATTTTTAATAGAATTATAATTAAAATTGTTTTATTTCCTCGTGCAAGCAGATATTTTAAGAGAAAGCTAAGCTGGAAAAGAAAAATACAACAGCATGTGCATTTAACATTGAATAAAAGTTTGTCTCTGTAATTGATACTTCATTTGAATAAATGTAATTGACTAGTAAGTTAGCTGTAACCATAATTCTACTCTTTTTGCTTTCCAGAAATTGCTAGAACCCACTCGCCTGGCTAAATTAAAAAAACTATAAAAGCCGGAAAGGAACATCTCATCTGAGTTGTTTAGATAACCGTTGTTGCTGATTGTAGTGGATTCGCGGTAAGATTGGATGAGCTTTCTCTGCGCTTTGGATTGCGTTGTATTTAATGTTTTAGTAGTTTCAAATATAGCTATTGATTATATTGCGTGATACTGCGTTATTATATGAATACCTTTAAGGGAAAATCCACTGTTTCGTTATATTTCTTGTGCTTAGAATAAATTTTTATTAACTTTTTATCGGACTTGGGCATTCAATCTAGTACGAACAGATACGCACGCAACATTTTTTGGTGTCAGAAATGGGATTAAAATGCCAATAACAAAAGCGATGCGAACAAGGACAGAAAAACAAGGGAAATCCTTTCCCTGCAATACTTTATCGACGGCATCCGGGATACTGAAATACAGAAAGCTCTAAAAATGGCGGATGTTAAAAATTTAAAAAGCGTTCAAGTGTACGCCATGAAATTCGAGACAGTCCAGCAAGCAACTCGTAGAGACCGTCACCCAATCAGAGTTGCTCAAGTCCTGGAGCCAGATGATCAAGCCACTGTTCGTCCAGACGATATAACCAGAGAACTCAGTGCCTTGAGACGAAATATTAGTGACAAGAAAGCGACCCTAAAGTGCTGGAACTGTGAAGTTCAAGGCCACATACCAAGGAACTGCAGAGCAAGGAAAATAAGATCATTTCAGAGCAACGACGCAGGAATCAAATCAATGACCATATTGCATAGTTGCATAGCAAAGTTTGAACGAGAGTCAAAAACCCCGTTTTAAAGTGCTTAAGATTTCTGCAGTGAGTGGCAACAGTAATGGACTATCCATCAATGGGCATATCGACGGAGTTCCTAGTATGATCATTGATACAGGAGCTAATGTTACCCTCATTCGGAAGGATTTAGCTCAACAATTTAAAGACAAACTGATTTGGACGCCATCCTGTGTTACCCTTCAGACTGAGTCCTCAGACACATTTACATGCCTCAGACATGTTCACATTTGGAAGTGCCACCTACTATCACACAGCATATGTAGCGGATATTACAGATCCTTGAATATCTGGATTGGATATTTTAAGGAAATACAATTTTTCCTTTTCTTTCAAAGACGACAAACTGTTCTCAGCAACAGAGGACATAACTATCCATCAGCAGAAGAGATCCTCACCTCGAAACGCCGACTCCTTCTCTTAAAGACCCGGCTTCAAAAGCTGCTGAAATCATACTAGGATCGAAGAAAAAGCCGTGACTACCGGCAATTCCCCATTCCAGATTTTCTTCGATCGTGACCTTCGTCTCCCTTGTGACCTTTTCTTTGGTTGCCCTCAGGATGCACCTTCATCGTCTGAGAAATCTCCAGGCCCGTTTTGAAGCGGTGTACAATTTTGCGCGAGAGTGAGTGAATATGGCGACGAGGAAGATGAAGACCCGATTCGAAACGAGAGCTACTGAACATTGATTCAGCGAAGGAGACAACGTGTGGTTGCGAAATCCGACTCGACGGAAAGGACTCTGTCTGAAACTACAATCACTTTGGTCCATTCACAGTCCTAAACAGGCTGAACGATGTCATGGTTCGGATCCGTAAGTCATCGAACTCTAAGCCTAAAGTAGTTCATTACGAGAGGTTAGCTCCTTACTATGGCCATAGTACGTAGTGTATATAATCGTGAATTTTGAAGTGAAAGCTAAGTCGGAAAAGTAAAAATAAAAGAGAGCGTGCATTTAATATTTAATAAATGAATATCTCGTAATTGCTGTTGCCATCCACAAAAATTGAGAAAAAATGAGGTTTTACCAGAATGTTCTAGTAAATAATTAAAAAGCTTATAAAAGCCGGATTGAAACACCTCATCTCAGTAGTTGTATTTGTAGCTGTTTTAAGCGAAGTTTGTTTATTTAGTGTGGCTATTGATTGTAGCGATTTCGCTGTGAGATAGAATTAGTTTTTCTGTTTCTGAACTGAGTTTTGCTAAACGTTTGAAATATTGTGATATTGTACGAATATATCTGAAGAAATATTTCAGCATTTTGATTTATTTCTTGTGAAAAGAATAAATTTTTGTTAACTTTTTAACAAATTGTGCATTCAATCCATAACGCACCCATACGTACTCAACAATATAATTGTAAATAATAATGTAAATAGTATAAGACGATTTTTTTTATTTAGTATTTGATTTGTGTTTATTGTTTGATAGTATTTGATTTGTATTTAGTATTTGATCTGTATTTAGTATTTGACAGTATTTGATTTGTATTTAGTATTTGATCTGTATTTAGTATTTGACAGTATTTGATTTGTATTTAGTATTTGATATAATGAAAGTTACTTATTACAATTATTGTTTATTTTGTTATTGTAATGTAATGTTTATTATTGCATTGATGCCTTAGTTGTAAGTTTGGCTTCCTGTCGGGGGATTGTACTGCCCGGGACGTGCAATGCTTGGGAAGGGGGCAGTGTTAGGGATTTCGTATTTATTTAGCTATTTATTTAGAATTGTAATTAAGATAGCTTTATTTTCCCATGCAACGCAGACGATTTTTTGAAGAGAAAGCTTTATCGGAAAAGTAAAAATAAAAGAGCGCCTGCATTTAATATTTAATAAATAAATATCTCGTAATTACTGTTGCGATCCACAAACATCGAGAAAAATCGAGGTTATACCAGAATATTCTAGTAAATAATTAAAAGGCCTATAAAAGCCGAATTTAAACGTCTCAGCTCAGTTGCAGTTGTAGCTGTTTTAAGCGAACTGTTTGTTTACTTAATGTTGTGATTGATTGTAGCAAATTCGCTGTGAGATTGGATTAACTTTATCTGTTTTGAATTAAATTCTGTTTAACGTTTGAGATATTGTGATATTGTACGAATAGCTCTGAGGAAATATTTAAGTGTTTTGTTTTATTTCTTGTGAAAAGAATAAATTTTGTGAACTTTTTTTAACGACTGGTACATTCAATCCATTACGAACCCATACGCACGCAACAATACTGTAAATTTGTTGAAATCTTCGTAATGAAAATTATTTATTTTTGTACTGAGATATCTTAATAAAGCATGTTTTTCAGTTTTTCAAATTATATTTTAATTTAGAATTTTTTAGTAAAAAGAAAATTAAAAAAAAAAAAAAAGAAAAAACCATAAGATAAGATTGCAATGTTTGACATATCCAAATCGGCTTTTAAAAATTATGCACAATAGCGTCTTAGCGACATCAATATGAGTTTCTTTTTATCTCAATGAGGAAGGGCAATTTGAAATTTTAAGCGGGGTGTATTTTTAACTTAAAAAATAAGTAATAGTAACTAAAATTTTATCCCGATTATGCTGGTCAGGCAATAAGAAAAAAAGTCAAATTATTTTATTTTATTTTCAATAGTCTTTGAAACTTATTTAAGGACATCAACGCGAGCGAAGCCGCTGGTAAAAGCTAGAAGCTAAATAAATATGAAATACGTAACAATATGAATATCTACTTCTTGCCATTCAGCATAAAAGAAATATAAATATGAATATTAACAAAACGTGAACGTTAATTTTACTAAACAATAATTAAACACGTGCAAAAATATAAAATAATTGATATTAAAAATAATTATTACTCATGCAATAACTAGGCCATTACAATCTTACACTTTGCAGAGTGGCAACGCAAAGCTTTTAAATCGCTGAGACTGAAATAAAAAATTCGTTAAATTAGCGTAAAATTTATGTATATAAAAGAGTGTGGACCCCAAAGGCTGGTTTTCGAGAAATCTTATGTAGATAATGACCTTTCTTTGGTTTTGAAAGTCGAGTTTGGCAAGCTTCATAGAAATCGGAATTAAACTGTATATTTGTATAAAAGACAAACAAATAAATATTTATTTTTATGTCAGAGATTATTACTTGATTCAGGTTGAAGATATAATTTTTTCATCTTATATATATATAAATACACACACACATACACACACACACACATATATATATATACATATAAATGTGTGCGTTTATGAAGCGGGAAGATTGTAAGCTGAGAGATGTGGTATGTTACGCGCAAATTGCATCTTTATTTCTTATTAAAGAAAATTTGTATCCTCTGGGAGCGACAATATAATTTGATGTCGGGTAACTGCTAGAGAAGATATTATTCTTTTTGCAGGTTATAGATGAATATTTTTGCTTTTAAGGTAAATTTAATAATCTTGTTTTTAATTTTTAAGGCACATCTATAAAAGATTGTCAGATAAATCTTATCAATTATATTTAGTACCACAACACTCTGCAGCATCGCTTAACTTTGCAAAGAAAATTGGTAAAAAAATAATTAAATAAAACAAAATTGGATGAAAATAATGTAGCGCTTCAAAGAAAAGTATAATTAATACATCAGAAAAGCCAATCAGATGTTTAAAAAACATTAAAAATCATAAAAGTTAAAAGAAATTGGAGTTTGATCTTGGTATGTGGATTACAATTTAACGTGTGAAATAATTTTAAACTGAACTCTTACGATAGGCTTACTAGTTTATGAATTAGTTCGCCAGAAGTTAAAGATATAGAACATAAGTTATATAGTTAAAATGAGTTGCTGAAAACAGCAAATCCAAGCAATACGGAGGGAAAAAAAAAGGAGTGCTTCTGCATTATTTCACCTTATATTAATCCAACGTGGAGACGTATAAATAAATTTACCTTAATTTCTCTCTCTCTACCTGTACAATTTGAAGTGGACTTTTATTGAAACACAGAAAGAAAGAAGTCTTTACATTTTGAGTAAAATCTCAGAGGTTGAATTGAATGTATCAGTGCCAGTTTGGTAGATTCTGACTACATTTTACTAAAATTAAAGCATTCATACCATGTTGCGAAGAATAATTTACATATTTACATTGCTATATTTTTTATTAATTTTCAAACCATTTGCTTATCTATGAAATTAATATTGCATTAATGGATAGGTTTTATGTTTTAATTTTTTTATTAGGGAGTATTTGGAAAAATACCCGAAGCACTCTGGAAGCGGTACGAATTTCTGCCATCCTCTTACCATAACATCACCATCTGGAAAGAACTTTCCACTTGCCGTGTTTGGTTTTGCACACGGTCCCTTGACAAAAGAACCTCTCAATATATAGAACAATATATATTCTTTGCCTTGACTTCGTGGACTTCTTCCGATTCTCAAGAAAATCACGGCTCCTCCCTGGTAAGTGATTTGCCCGTCACTGAAATTTTTCTGCTGCCTTTTGTTAACTGGTATTTTCTTTTCACCCTCCTTTCATCTGCCGTTTCGTAACCGGTTTTTTGCTGTATCTCAGGGATCTTTGAACTTTACCTTGACCCCTGGGACATATTCTTTGTTCTCTTCTTTCTTTTTGAAGCTCCATCCTCTGGAATTTTTTTTTTTGAAGCATCATTGAACCTCGGATTTTTCTTTTCTTTTTTCATTCTCGAAATCCTTTTTTTTCCTTGCTGGTAGCGTAACATGGATGTTGGTACTGGTTCAACCTAATTCCCGAATGGTCTTTCCTCTTGAAGCAGTACTCCCTAACAGAAGAAAGCAAGGACAAAAAATGTATACGTTAAGATCGAATGCTTCCCCAAAGCAGGACTACTTTCAGACCGCAGAAAGAAAAATATACTCCAGGTTCCCCCCCCCCCAATACAGGGCTATCCATCCAGCCTTATACCTTTTTGCGCATGCTCAAATTGACCGCCGAGCCGGTGTCGAAGGTCGTATTTGGCATGAGTTCATTATTCTGAGATAGGTATTGACGTAAATCAAATCAGTGATTCCTGCAAGTAGATTGATTTTAAGGATTATTTATTTTGAGAACAAAAGTCTACGAAAATCCGAGTTTAAATTATCGCAAAAAGTTTTGTCAAAGAACGAATCCTATAAGTTCTTTGATTTTGTACCTTATTCCTCAAATTCCTATACAGCTGGTGATCTGGCGACCAGAATTTCTCCCTCCACGATTCAGCGAGCAAGCTCAAAGTCCTGTAGTATTCGGTGAGCCACGAACGTGCAGGGAATGTTTTCGATTAATATATTAAGTGTTCTTGTGATCTTATAACATCGTAGGTTGCCCCCATAAATGTGTTGTAGCCACATGCCGTAGCAATTATATAAAAGATCTAAACATTTCTATTTTTAACTTCCCAACTGAGCCTGAACTCAGACTTAAGTGGATAAAAAAGTTTACCAAGGAAAGATATCTTTCAGCCCGTTAAGCATAAGTAAGTTGAATTTTGTTCTATTTGTAATATTTTGTTAAGTCTTCATCAATGATTTTATTATTTGTATTGATAGATTTGTGTTGATTATGTTTTCGTTATTAGATTTTGTTCAATTGATAAGAAGTTTATGATTAGTATGTTTTAGTCTCGTCGGTTTTGATTACTTCAAGGAAATATTTTGTTTCAAAACTAAAAATTTTAATTATGAAACTTGTAATATTAACTTTCTCTTATTCCTTATTTGGGTAAAGATAAATGTGAATGAAATAAATTTTCATATAATAGGAAAAATTCTAGATTTACTAATTATATAAAAGCCAATAATTTGCAAATATTTTCTGGTAGACTGTGCGGGCAGATTTTCTGATTATTCCAAAGTCGTCATAATTTACAAGACGCTAACAAATTGTAAGGTTTATCCTAATTTTATTAACAGTTATTTTAAGTTTATGCATCTTTCCTATCACTCTAATTTCAGCTTACAATTTCCTACCAGAATGTAAATTCAGAAACGCAGTTAATGCAAATGAGTAAAGAGAAGTATTTAAATCGATGTTTCACCGACTTCGTTAGGGAGAGTCTGAGTTTCTGTCTAGCGCACGTTTGCTTTTTGGCTACCTATGCTCGGCCGTACTTTAGGCCCTTGTTTGGCTTCGCCGACTTAATTAAGATTTAGGGGCCAACTACTTAGAATCTTGATAGCTTCGGCTATATCTTCAATTAGCTTTAGTTAAGCTTAGTTTAGTTTAATTTCATAATTATTTAAATTCAAGCCTAAGTGGAGGCTTTGCTGTACGTTCCGAGTTAGGAACTAATTGTATTTATTCTAAGAAATAAAGGGTAGTTAACCCTTCTTAAGTCTTACGTCTATGTTAACACACTTAAGCGACTATTCACTTGTTAGTGTTTGTGGGGTTCAAGGATTGAACAGTAAATTAAATAAGTAAAACCCTAATAATAAGAGGTTTCATTTTAAAATTTTCACATTAATGTGTATAAGTTTGGGATTAATGTATTTAAGGGAATTGATTATATTATATATTCAGTGTTTGTCATGCGCACTTATTTCCAAATGTTATGGAATTCTTTAAATGTAAATAAGACTGTAATTATCATGATAAGCTTTTAAGGCATTAAAGTTACTTAGGAATTTAAATATATAATTGAAATTATACTACTGGCTTTTTAATTGGCATTCAGTTATAAAAGTACTCATTTAAATCATAAGGCTTATTGGCTTCTGTTATTAAATATTAACATATATGTAATTATTGTGATGACAGAAAGTTAATTTTTAAATATAATTGTTTTATAGGTGCGTGAATTACATTTACAAGTGGATGAAGTGCTCTGAGAAGTTGAAATGTTTGATGAAAAATAGCACAACTGATTGAACCTCCTGTTTCTCGGCCACGTATGAAAAAGTTTGAAGATCGATTTCCTCTCATTTCCTGATAGTCTATCCTATATATCATCAAGTTTTATATCAAGAATGTCACCTGAGAAGAAAAAAGCTCATCTAGAAGAGAAATACTCGGAGAAAGTAATAGAAGAAAGTTTAAAAGCAAAAGAAAGGTATGAAAGGAATTCAATACGTGTCTACAACTTTAAATCTTAGAAACATGTTGGACAACTGTGCGTATTGAAGATTCTACTACATTAATCGATATTTTAAATGGCCCAGCTTCAGAAATTCTGAAACCATTGATTCTAATTTACACAAATTCATAAAATGCGTGTTAATAAATGCTTATTGTTAATACTGTAAAATAGATGCAAATTACATGAAGGGATTTCAATAATAAGAGAAGAGAGAGATATGATTTTCTACAGCACTTATTTTGATATAAATTTCCATTCAGTAGTAGCAATTTCCTGAATGAAAATGTTTTTGTATTTATTAGCATAAAATCATGGAAATATAAGTCATTTCTAATTTTCGTGATGGACGGCTGCAAGACATAAATGGTAATATTTAAGTTCTAGCAAACCACCATTTATCGACTAAACTATTTGCAATAAATATTTTTGTTCTTCCGGCAGTGGCAATAGATATAAAGGTACTTATTTATAGTATTTTTCCATTTTATACAAGAATCAAAGAAAACTTTACAAATTATATGTTCATTTAGTATTGTGAAATTTGCTAATCCAAACTTGTAACTATCAACATAGTCAATTTGGTGGTTCAGTTTTACGTAATAAGAGCTCAGCTTTAAACATAACAAACTTATTTTATTTACAAGATTACTGAAATGTGGTATTAATTTACCGCTAATTATAAGGGCCGGCTACTCCCTTACAGACATTCTTATTCAAGTTAAGCGCATCTGAAAGGTACAGATTACAACTACACTCAAGAAAAACAGGCGGGGTACAGCGCTCTCTATAGGCGTTTCGTAACACTCCCCACCTAAACTCTTAACATAGAGTTTATAACAATACTTACCAATTTCCATCATTTGAATTTACATTAATCACAATGCAATAAAGTAATTATCATATTTTTACATATGATCTTCTAAACAAGTTTTCTGTGCAAAGCTTTCTTGACTAAACTATTAATACAAAGAATAGAAGCATAAGTATACTATTAGCACATAACAATTAAAGAATACAATAATGAAAACAAAAAAGAAAATTTCAATCTTGTGAATATCATACTGCAAATTTTTTAAGACTCAATCATTGAGCTCTAAGTTGTAAATTAACTGTACTGGCCTTCTTATTAGTCCAGTGCCAGTTTTGATCGAACATGAGCGAACTTTTCCATCCCTTCCTGGGAAAATCTCTATGATTCTACCTAGAGACCACATATTTCTAGGGTAGCATTCTTCATAGATTAATACTATGTCATTTGGTTTGAATTCAGTTGCCTTTGAATTTTGCTGGCACATATTAACAGATCTTAAATTTAATAAATAGCCCTTTCGCCATCATTCCCAAAATTATTTAATATATTCTACTGATCTTTGAATTTGTTCACAATAGATTTTCTAGATCCTGAGAAATCATCCTTAGATATTCTACTTGGAGGAAGGGATAGCAAACGTCTACCTATTAGAAAGTGTGCAGGAGTGAGTGGAGAGGGTTCTGAGGGTTCACTATACAAGTAAGTGATGGGCCTGGAATTGATCATGGCTTCAATCTCAACGAACACTGTTTCTAGTTCATTGAGAGAGAGCGATGAACGGCCAACAATTTTTTTAAGACTTGTTTTGATCGTTCTGATCATTCTTTCCCAAAATCCTCCCCACCATGCTCCTCTTTCAATTATATATTTCCAATGAATGTTGTAAGAAGAGAAGAAATTCTTTACAGAAGGATCAGGTCCACAGTTTTTTTAGTTCAGTGTCTGCGCGCTTGAATGATTTTGCGTTGTCACTGTATATAACTGAACATAGTCCTCGTCGCGCTGTAAATCGTCTAAAGGCCAATAAGAACACTTCAGTATTCATCGAAGTTACGAGTTCTAAATGCAAGCGTTACTGCACAAGTGAATACTAAAAGGTAATGTTTATTGTTGCTCTCTTTAGAAAAAAATGGTTCAGCATAGTCCAATCCAGTTACAGCGAACGGTGGTGACTGAAGAATTCGATCTGGAGGAAGTGGAGCTATATCTTGAACTCCAGGGCGAACACTGTATCTTCTGCAAATCACGCATCTGTTCAACAAGGATTTTACGCTGTCTGCCTTTGACAACCCAAAATTTTTCACGTAGGTGCGTCAGAGCTGAGTCCACTCCGGAATGAAATACTCTCTCATGTGCGTTGAAAATTAACAAATCGACATATCGACACTTTGACGGAAGTATTCATGGATGCTTGGCAGATTACAAACAGTCTGCAAATTGTATTCTGTCTTTTAACCGCAGAAGGCCGTCTTCGTCGAGCTCAGGATTCAATGAGTAGATGTTGGACCCTTTGTCAACTGCGTTTCCTTGAGATAAATCGAGAATTTCCTTTTCGAAATATTGACATTGAGTGTTTTTAATCCAATATTTTTCAGCATTCATTATTTCAGAAGCGGTTAATGGTCCACAAAGTTTTTCGGATCTAGCATTAGAATTGTTGATGAACCTTAATATCCAGGCTGTTATTCGGTATACCTTGCCTAATTTGTTAAACCGATTTAAATCGATCAATGAATTCGAATTTTGCTCTCTATCTTTGTTGTCAATGGCAACTTGTAGGACATGATGAGTTTTTCTTTTTTCCACGGATATCTCCTCCTCATTTGCCTCCATGTTTGGTCTCTTAGGCCACACATTTTCAGGCTGGAGAAGCCAACTTGGTCCGTTTTGCCACAACGGACTGGAGATGATGGTCTCAGCTCGTTCCCCTCGAGACAATAGAACTGCCGGATTTTCTTTGCTACTGTAATGGTACCACTGGTTAGCGTTGCAAATTGCCTGGATTTCTGCGACACGGTTGCCAACAAATGGCTTCCAGACATTTGATGATTTCCTTATCCAATGGAGCGTTATTTGGGAGTCACTCCAAAAGGTAATATTGTGTCTTAACATAGGCAAGACTTGTTTTAAACATTTAGCTAAGCGAGAAGCTACAACAGCTCCCATTAGCTCACATTTAGGGAGAGTTAACGGTTTGAGGGGAGCTATTCTACTTTTTGCCATTATGAAACTCGTTTTAATTTCCTCATTTTCATCAGCGTATCTAAAATATGCCACTGCTCCAAAAGCTCTAGGTGTCGCATCACAAAATATATGAACGCTCAGCTGCATGTAATTAATGTTGTGAATGAATTTTCTAGGGAATTCGGGGATTTTTAAGCATTTCATTTCTGCACACCAGTTCATCCTTTTCTTGATATCGGTGGGAAGTGCAGCATCCCACTCTAAACCCAGAAGACAAATGTCTTGCAATATTATTTTTACACGAACTATAAATGGTTGCAAATATCCGATAGGGTCAAATATTTTAGCGACAGTTTTCAATATCAGTCTTTTTGTGTCGCCTTCACCATTTCCAATTGACTCCTGAACTGGTTTGGTGTTTATCTTTATTACATCGTTACTAGGATTCCAAATCATGCCCAAAAATTTTGTTTCTTTATTGACCTCATCTTCCCCTTTAATATTTGATTTCATCCATAATGTATTTAATTCATCTGAATTTGATTTCAGTTTTCTCAAATTCATACCCGCATCCCGAAAAATATTTACAGCATCTACAGGCAATCGGTACGCATCTTCTACAGTTCTACCTCCATAAAATAAGTCATCAACGTAAATAGAAGAATTAAGCATTTTAAAACTCTCGAGATGGTCCTCTTTATACCCTTTAATGTGATATTTTATTGTAGCAGCCAACAGAAAAGGACTAACCGCTGTTCCGAACGGAACCCGACACATGCGCATAATATTACATGATTTCTCATCATTCCCAAAACAAAGAAATCTTAAGTAATCCCTGTCTTCTTCTGTAATGCTAATCATTAAAAATGCCTTTTCTATGTCCCCACAAAATGCTACTTCAGGTTCACGAAACCTCAGGATCATGTCAAGAACATTCGGATTCAAATTTGGACTGGTTTCTAAACATTCGTTTAAGGATTTGAATTTTCCGGTCTTTGAAGAAGCATCGAAAACTACACGGACACTAGTAGTCTCAGAATCGCGAATTACAGCACGGTGCGGCATATAATACTGTGAAGGTTTAATTTCATTAGGGCATTCTTCGACTATTTTTTCCCCTAACTGTTCTTCAATAATTCCTCTATATTTTTGCAATATTTCTGGAGTTTTCTGTAATTTTTGCTTTAAAAATTCAAGCCTCCTTTTTGCGATATCAAAATTATTGCCTAATTCTTCCGTAGTAGATTTCCACAATAGTTTACATTCGTATCGTTCGTCTTTAAACCGTATATCTCTATCAAAACGTCTGATTAGGTCATTATCAGTTTGATTTAATTCATTTTGCCTTTCATTTATTATTCCCATTGAATAGAGTTGCCAAAACACGCTTAAATCATCTGAAATCGAGGCATTTCCTACCATTACTGCCAAGTGCCTCGAATCGTTACCTTCCTTTCGTTTATTTTTTTCATTCCCCACTAACAGCCATCCAAAAATGGAATTTACGGCTTGGATGTGTTTATTTATGTGTTTTCGGCTTGTAAGTACTACATCCCAGAATCGGTCGGCGCCAATTAATATTCCCACATGTTGTAATTCTTCATTATTGTTTACAATTAAATCCGCTGAATGTAAACCTAAGAGCTTCATTTTTTTCGAGCGTGTTATGTCTGGGACTCTTTATGGGACAAGCTGATATCGTGCTAGTCACTAGGCATTCCAATTTTATTTTATTCTTTTCATTTCTATCTCTTAATTCAATTACGACCACAGGATAATTCTGAACTATTGGTTTTTTAGTTCCAAACGAAAAAACCGACAATGTTTCATTTCGGATAGGTTCTAATTTTAAAGATCGCGCTAAGGTATCTTTAATAAACGATTTTTCGCTACCTTGATCAAGAAGAATACGAACAACTTTAGTTTCATTTTCGTTGCAAGCTAAACCAGTACATGTTTGCAATAAAGTATTTTTTGAAACAGAAATATTACTCTGAGAAACCAAAGTGTTAGTATTAACATTTGACACTAAAGGTTCCTTTTTCGAACTCGTGGCGATTGATTCATTTTCAGATAAATTGCATGAATTTGATTTTTCCTCATGACCTTTCAAACAGATAGATTCATGATGATTTTTGCCGTTACATTTACTACATACATTTTTATCTCTGCAAAAACGACTCAAATGAAATTTCTTAAAACATTTAAAACATCGATTATGTGCTTTGAGAATATTTATTTTCTCAGTTACCCCTTTACAGCATTTAAAAAATTCGTGGTGTTTCTCACAGAAGATGCATACTCGCTGTACTGTAGTGTTAAATGCACTAGCCGTGGGTGTATTTCTGTTGTGTCTTTTATTTACAGCTTTCTGATTATAATAATTAGTAAACGTTTTATTTTCACCGCAAGCCAATAAAGTACTTTCGCGACATTCGACCTCCTTCTTTAAGAATAAAATGAATTTAGAGATGTCAACGTCGCCTTCATCTCTTTGCCTGTTAAATTCTAAAATTAGATCGTGGGGCAAGATTTTTTGCAAAATAGGCATTAACAAATGTCCGAAAGAGCCTGATGTAACGTTTATTGCTTCTAAATTTCGAATAGAGATTTCAAGCTCATCATAAATTCTGCGTAACGCAGAAACATTAGAAGAATTTTTAACTTCTTCCAAATTTAGTATTTTATTCATAAAGGAATTTATAATGATGTCTCTTTTCCCGAACCTATCTTTTAGAATTTTTACGCAGTTGTCATAATTATCGTTAGATAATTCGACTCCTGAAGCAACATTAGCAGCTTGACCAGTTAAAAAGGTTTTAAGATATGCGAATTTTTCAACTTTAGAAATGCTTTCGTTTTTATCAATCATACTTTCAAAACTATTCCAAAAATTTTGCCAATGTTTCGGATCTCCGGAAAATTTTTCTATTACTAACTTTGGCAATTTAACTGAACATTGATTTCTTAAATTTTCATTTAAAGAGACATTCGTGCTTTGATTATGCGAATCACTTGAAGCTGACTCAATCTTAGTTTTGCTTTCAAGGTAACGTAATATTCTACTTGAGTATTTCAAACATTTCGCTTTATATTCCTGACTCGCCGTAACCTCTTTTTCCATTTGATCAACTGCAATGGAAATTTCGATTTCACTGTCGAGAGCTTTTAGTTCGTTACTTCTTTCTATTAAGAGCTCGTAATCATCTCTTAAATCCTGCTCATCAAGCTCCTCTCCTGACTTTAATTTAGCATCAATTTGATTAATTAACTGGGTTGTTAATTTTCGAACTGTTGTTCTTTTAGCTTTTGCTAGTTCTAACGCTGCCATTTTCTTAATACTGTACAACAGAAATACATCCAAGGATAAAAAATAAATACAAAATGAGAGCCTACCTTTTATTTCCTCCCGGGCATGATTTAGTAATCCAAAACGTGATGGTCTAATAGTCCCGAAATTCTTTCCTTACGATGCACTACTTTGTGGAATTTGCTAATCCAAACGTGTAACTATCAACATAGTCAATTTGGTGGTTCAGTTTTACGTAATAAAAGCTCAGCTTTAAACAAAACAAACTTATTTTATTTACAAGATTACTGAAATGTGGTATTAATTTGCCGCTAATTATCAGGGCCGGCTACTCCCTTACAGACATTCTTATTCAAGTTAAGCGCATCTCAAAAGTACAGATTACAACTACACTCAAGAAAAACAGGCGGGTTACAGCGCCCTCTATAGGCGTTTCGTAACACTCCCCACCTAAACTCTTAACATAGAGTTTATAACAATACTTACCAATTTCCATCATTTGAATTTACATTAATCACAATGCAATAAAGTAATTACCATATTTTTACATATGATCTTCTAAACAAGTTTTCTGTACAAAGCTTTCTTGACTAAACTATTAATACAAAGAATAGAAGCATAAGTATACTATTAGCACATAACAATTAAAGAATACAATAATGAAAACAAAAAAGAAAGTTTCAATCTTGTGAATATCATACTGTAAATTTTTTAAGACTCAATCATTGAGCTCTAAGTTGTAAATTAACTGTACTGGCCTTCTTATTAGTCCAGTGCCAGTTTTGATCGAACATGAGCGAACTTTTCCATCCCTTCCTGGGAAAATCTCTATGATTCTACCTAGAGACCACATATTTCTAGGATAGCGTTCTTCATAGATTAATACTATGTCATTTGGTTTGAATTCAGTTGCCTTTGAATTTTGCTGGCACATATTAGCAGATCTTAAATTTAATAAATAACCCTTTCGCCAGCATTTCCAAAAATTATTTAATATATTTTGCTGATGTTTGAATTTTTTCACAATAGATTTTCTGGATCCTGATAAATCATCCTTAGATATTCTACTTGGAGGAAGGGATAGCAAACGTCTACCTATCAGAAAGTGTGCAGGAGTGAGTGGAGAGGGTTCTGAGGGTTCACTATACAAATAAGTGATGGGCCTGGAATTGATCATGGCTTCAATCTCAACGAACACTGTTTCTAGTTCATTGAGAGAGAGCGATGAACGGCCAACAATTTTTCTAAGACTTGTTTTGATCGTTCTGATCATTCTTTCCCAAAATCCTCCCCACCATGCTCCTCTTTCAATTATATATTTCCAATGAATGTTATAAGAAGAGAAAAAATTCTTTACAGAAGGATCAGAAATGCAAGTCCACAGTTTTTTGAGTTCAGTGTCTGCGCGCTTGAATGATTTTGCGTTGTCACTGTATATAACTGAACACAGTCCTCGCCGCGCTATAAATCGTCTAAAGGCCAATAAGAACACTTCAGTATTCATCGAAGTTACCAGTTCTAAATGAATAGCACGCGTTACTGCACAAGTGAATACTAAAAGGTAATGTTTATTGTTGCTCTCTTTAGAGAAAAATGGTCCAGCATAGTCCAATCCAGTTACAGCGAACGGTGGTGACTGAAGAATTCGATCTGGAGGAAGTGGAGCTATATCTTGAACTCCAGGGCGAGCACTGTATCTTTTGCAAATCACGCATCTGTTCAACAAGGATTTTATTCGCTGTCTGCCTTTGACAACCCAAAATTTTTCACGTAGGTGCGTCAGAGTCGAGTCCACTCCGGAATGAAATACTCTCTCATGTGCGTTGAAAATTAACAAATCGACGTATCGACACTTTGACGGAAGTATCCATGGATGCTTGGCAGATTCCAAACAGTCTGCAAATTGTATTCTGCCTTTTAACCGCAGAAGGCCGTCTTCGTCGAGCTCAGGATTCAATGAGTAGATGTTGGACCCTTTGTCAACTGCCCTTCCTTGAGATAAATCGAGAATTTCCTTTTCGAAATAATGAAATTGAGTATTTTTAATCCAATATTTTTCAGCATTCATTATTTCAGAAGCGGTTAATGGTCCACAAAGTTTTTCGGATTTAGCATTAGAATTGTTGATGAACCTGAATATCCACGCTGTTATTCGGTATACCTTGCCTAATTTGTTAAACCGATTTAAATCGATCAATGAATTCGAATTTTGCTCTCTGTTTTTGTTGTCGATGGCAACTTGTAGGACATTATGAGTTTTTCTTTTTTCCACGGATATCTCCTCCTCATTTGCCTCCATGTTTGGTCTCTTAGGCCACACATTTTCAGGCTGGAGAAGCCAACTTGGTCCGTTTTGCCACAACGGACTGGAGATGATGGTCTCAGCTCGTTCCCCTCGAGACAATAGATCTGCCGGATTTTCTTTGCTACTGCAATGGTACCACTGGTTAGCGTTGCAAATTGCTTGGATTTCTGCTACACGGTTGCCAACAAATGGCTTCCAGACATTTGGTGATTTCCTTATCCAATGGAGCGTTATTTGGGAGTCACTCCAAAAGGTAATATTGTTGCTTAACATAGGCAAGACTTGTTTTAAATATTTAGCTAAGCGAGCAGCTACAACAGCTCCCATTAGCTCACATCTAGGGAGAGTTAACGGTTTGAGGGGAGCTATTCTACTTTTTGCCATTATGAAACTCGTTTTAATTTCCTCATTTTCATCAGCGTATCTAAAATATGCCACTGCTCCAAAAGCTCTAGGTGTCGCATCACAAAATATATGAACGCTCAGCTGCGTGTAATTAATGTTGTGAAAGAATTTTCTAGGGAATTCGGGGATTTTTAAACATTTCATTTCCGCACACCAGTTCATCCACCTTTTCTTGATATCGATGGGAAGTGCAGCATCCCACTCTAAACCCAGAAGACAAATGTCTTGCAATATTATTTTTACACGAACTATAAATGGTTGCAAATATCCGATAGGGTCAAATATTTTGGCGACAGTTTTCAATATCAGTCTTTTTGTGTCGCCTTCACCATTTCCAATTGACTCCTGAACTGGTTTGGTGTTTATCTTTATTACATCGTTACTAGGATTCCAAATCATGCCCAAAAATTTTGTTTCTTTATTGACCTCATCTTCCCCTTTAATATTTGATTTTATCCATAATGTATTTAATTCATCTGAATTCGATTTTAGTTTTCTCAAATTCATACCCGCATCCCGAAAAATATTTACAGCATCTACAGACAATCGGTATGCATCTTCTACATTTCTACCTCCATAAAATAAGTCATCAACGTAAATAGAAGAATTAAGCATTTTAAAACTCTCGAGACGGTCCTCTTTATACCCTTTAATGTGATATTTTATTGTGGCAGCCAACAAAAAAGGACTAACCGCTGTTCCGAACGGAACCCGACACATGCGCATAATATTACATGATTTCTCATCATTCCCAAACCAAAGAAATCTTAAGTAATCCCTGTCTTCTTCTGCAATGCTAATCATTAAAAATGCCTTTTCTATGTCCCCACAAAATGCTACTTCAGGTTCACGAAACCTCAGGATCACGTCAAGAACATTCGGATTCAAATTTGGACCGGTTTCTAAACATTCGTTTAAGGATTTGAACTTTCCGGTCTTCGAAGAAGCATCGAAAACTACACGGACACTAGTAGTCTCGGAATCGCGAATTACAGCACGGTGCGGCATATAATACTGTGAAGGTTTAATTTCATTAGGGCATTCTTCGACTATTTTTTCCCCTAACTGTTCTTCAATAATTCCCCTATATTTTTGCAATATTTCTGGAGTTTTCTGTAATTTTTGCTTTAAAAATTCAAACCGCCTTTTTGCGATATCAAAATTATTTCCTAATTCTTCCGTAGTAGATTTCCACAATAGTTTACATTCGTATCGTCCGTCTTTAAACCGTATATCTCTTTCAAAACGTCTGATTAGGTCATTATCAGTTTGATTAAATTCATTTTGCCCTTCATTTATTATTCCCATTGAATCGAGTTTCCAAAACACGCTTAAATCATCTGTTATCGAGGCATTTCCTACCATTACTGCTAAGTGCTTCGAATCGTTACCTTCCTTTCGTTTATTTTTTTCATTCCCCACTAACAGCCATCCAAAAATGGAATTTACGGCTTGGATATGTTTATTTATGCGTTTCCGACTTGTAAGTACTACATCCCAGAATCGGTCGGCGCCAATTAATATTCCCACATGTTGTAATTCTTCATTGTTGTTTACACTTAAATCTGCTGAATGTAAACCTAAGCGCTTCATTTTTTCGAGCGTGTTATGTCTGGGACTCTTTATGGGACAAGCTGATATCGTACTAGTCACTAGGCATTCCAATTTTATTTTATTCTTTTCATTTCTATCTCTTAATTCAATTACGACCACAGGATAATTCTGAACTATTGGTTTTTTAGTTCCAAACGAAAAAACCGACAATGTTTCATTTCGGATAGGTTCTAATTTTAAAGATCGCGCTAAGGTATCTTTAATAAACGATTTTTCGCTACCTTGATCAAGAAGAATACGAACAACTTTAGTTTCATTTTCGTTGCAAGCTAAACCAGTACATGTTTGCAATAAAGTATTTTTTGAAACAGAAATATTACTCTGAGAAACCAAAGTGTTAGTATTAACATTTGGCACTAAAGGTTCCTTTTTCGAACTCGTGTCAATTGATTCATTTTCAGATAAATTACATGTGTTAGCTGGTTCTCATTCTCATAAATAATTTGGTTAATAATCACACAGTGGACTGTATAAATAACAATGACTCAGTAGTAAGGTAAACACACTCTCCTTTATTAACATCTCTCGCCTTACTGACTCATTACTCTCGTCGACAGCATCATTAATAAAATTTTCTAACCGGGGGCGCTGCGCTCGCAGGCGTGAACAGACCGCCCGGTGTTGACAAGGTTACATTCAACAGTTTATAAAATTTTCACAAATACAGATCTACAACATGAATCTAATTAAAATATAATTCCACAACCCTATAGACATACATCTTATAATTACATTAATTTTGCTCATTTAGGTAAAGGTAAAATGCAAATTTTAGAAATTTGCCTTGTAAAAGTTCCATTTTTTGTTTTTACTTTTACGACTCTTACTTTATTATCTTTACCTGCTAGCGTTTCTATAATTCTGCCTAATGGCCAATTACAAACAGGTGTATTATCTTCTCGTAGAATGACCACAGTACCAACTTCTACATTATTTTTTTCGTAATACCATTTATTTCTTTGTTGAAGTGTACTTAAATAATTGTTTGACCAACCTTTCCAAATGGACTGAATTACTTTTGTTAACTTTTTCCAGTTGTTTATCATGTTATCACTTGCATTTAAATGCTGGGTTCCACTAATGGCATTTATTGTTCTTCAAATCAAAAATTAACAAGCCGTAAGGCCTCCAAATCAACCCACCTAGGCTACAAAAGGTTCCATGGGGGTGAATTAAGTATCCCCTTAATTTTGGTAATTATAGTTAAAAATTCCTCAAATGTTAATTTTAAATTTGCCACCACACGTCTGAGATGATATTTGACAGACTTGACGGCTGCCTCCCAAAGTCCTCCATGATTAGGAGCACGCGGAGGAATAAACGTCCAATCAATGCCCTCAATGGATAAACCATTACCTAAATTTTCGTCTGGTTTGTTAATCAATTTGTTCAATTTCTTCAATTCTAAATTACTTCCAACAAAATTTCTCGCGTTGTCGGAAAAGATACGTGCACACTTACCTCTTCTGCTAACAAATCTTTTTAATGCTGCGATAAAGGCCTCACTAGAAAGGTCTGTAACAAGCTCCAAATGACAAGCCTTTGTTACAAAACAAACAAAAATGCATAAATATATTTTATTAAGAATTCCTTTCCTCTGATTTTTGTATTTTATCATAAATGGCCCGCAAAAATCAACTCCTACACAATTCAATGGGAAGTTTGGTGTAACTCTTTCCTGCGGTAAATGGGCCATGAGTTGCTCACAAGGGACTGGTTTTGCTTTAAAGCAAATTACACATTCATGGAATAATTTCCTAACGTTTGCCTAATATTATACATTAATCCTTGAGATCCAATGTGCATGTATTTTTTATGGACCATCTCTGCTATTAAGATCGTTAATCTATGATTTTTTGGCAATATTATAGGAAATTTTCTTTCAAAGTTATACTTACTATTGGTTAGTCTTCCGCCTACACGCAAAATATTGTCCTTATCTGTAAAGGGGTACAAACTTTTTAACTTACTATTCGGAACCACCTTACCGTCTTTCTGAAGACTAGTTAATTCTTTTTTAACTCTTCCTCTTGAACGATTTTGATTAGCTTTAATTCCGCATGTTTAATTTCCTCAGTGCGAAGAGGACCGCTAATCTTGTTCTTAGCCTTGCAATTATTGTAGAACCTGTAAATAAAACTTAAAATACGCAAAATTTTAACATAGTTATTACTCAAATTTAAGAATTCATTTAGGAAATAATTTAATTTTATATTAAGTGAAATTCTAGAGTCATTAAGTTTTTTGAGTTCATCAGCAA
>KK116604.1:0-10398 GCA_000611955.2 Stegodyphus mimosarum
GGCGAGATAATATTTGGTGGCAACAGCTTCAAAAGTGAAACGGACATTCAGAGTGATTCAACGGAAAATCGCAAAACGAAAACAATAGTCCTTTAGGGACCCCTTTGGGCTTTTTTTTTTAAAGTGTAAATGCACCGCTTTATTTATTTGTTTTTTCTTTTTTGCAGGTGTTAAATAGTCAGTACACATTCAGTGAAATGTATCTGAACTGCATTAGCCAGCAGATGGATGAACTAAAGCCCTTCGGTGACGTTCCAAAGAAACTCACAGTCGAAATCAAGAGGTCATTCGTTGCCACCAGGACCTTTGTCCAAGCATTGTCTATTGGAAGAGATGTAGTCAAGTTCATCCAAGAAGTAAGTGCTGTCTTAAAATTCTTATTATTGAGTGTGTATATGTACCTGCATGTTGATAAGTGTAATCTTCCACTTTACACAAATTCTTACATGCTAGTTCATTTTAAAAATGGATGTAGAGTTTTATATAAGGGGAAGCTCATACCCGAGAGAACTTCGAAGAGGATTTTCTCACGGAAGAAGATGCAAAGAAAACGGAAGGTGCATTTCTTTTCTGTAGAGGTGGAGCGAATCCGAATTCTAGAATGTTTTCGAATCTCTTGAATCCTTCATATAAGAAAACATCAGAGAAAGAAGGAAGGGGAGAACTTACTAATCGAAACCACCCACCTCCCATTCATAATTAGAATCTATGTTTTAGGAAAAGTAAATTTACGAGCACACTATTTAAAAATACAGCTTGGCTCATATTGTATCTACCAATCTGAGTTGACAGCCTTGCCAGAATGCACGTGTGTGGAATATCTACATCCCCGCAGAGCTAGGAATCAACAGTTATGGAGTTGTCACATCTAATGACCACTGAGTTTAGGATAAATAACTTCTAGGATTAAGGACGAAAGCTTTGGTTTTGTGCCACATGCCTGAATTTCCTGTACAACTGCCGATTTGGCGGCGAGAATTTGTCCCCTCCACGATTTAGCGGCACAGGAGTCAAACTGGTTTATTTCTATGCAAGCTTTCCTTCTTCACATGCACGTTCTTTGGTTTCGGGGAATTAAACTTTTCCGGGAAACGAGCTTCACCTTCTCCTATAGTGGAGGTTTCCTAGCCGAAACTTGTTTCGTTACATGTCCCGGCTAGCTACGCGAGGCATTTTGCAATTGAGACGAAAATGCTTCGCTTAAAGCTTTGCTCCTCATAGGCTTTCTCCAAAGAACTGGTTTTCGCGTAAGTCAACTAATTACATATCCTGAAATCGAAAATTCGAAGAAATGTTTCTTTCGACGAGCTGTTGAGAACCAGATTTAGTATAACCACATATAAATTGCCCGTTACAGTTGCGGATTATAGTAGTAGAGGCTTTTAGTAGAACAAGTTCTATTACTGGTGCTCAATAGGCATTGCTTCGGAATAATGAAATTGGGCAGTGTGCGCTAGGATACAGTTTGGTTACAACAAGACGACGTACTGGCAAGCCGAAGTTCAACAGCATTCCGAGACACTATTCCAGTGCACATGTTGAGACATGTCATGAAAGCCTTTACGCATCGCCTCAAATAGTGCGTGCAAACAGAACAAAAACAATATTTTGAGGGCTTACTGATGCCTGCCTGTTGTCCATGCTATACGCTGCCATAAATCTCTGTGCGTATACTGTTATTGAACATTTACTTAACCTTTTGACTACTAACGGGGCATATATGTCCCACTAAAAGTTTAAAAATTACCGCTGGGTTAAAAAAGTATTTGGAATCTCCTGGATGTTGGGAAATCAAGATGCTGGCTGTGCTCGTTGTACCCAAATGAACAGAGAGACAAGAACAAATAAGAGTTGCCCAATGTGTAATGTTGGGTTATGCACAGACTGGTTTACCCTGTACCATACGATGAAAAATTTATTTCATATGATAAGTTTTCCAGAGTAATAGGTGTGCTTATAGTAAGTCGGTCATTACATGTGGGACATATGTATCCCACCATTAACTACGCCTGGGACTGACCAAAGATTCGGACACATATGTCCCAGCCATATTGGCTTGAAAACCGCTTGTGAAAAAAATCCCAAATGCTAAATTTACCGCATTTATGACATATTTTGTTCACTTGGATAGAAAATGGGGTAAATTTTATTTATTTATTTATTTATTTTTAATTCGTAGTCAAAGGGTTAAAGTCACTACTAGGGATCAACGTCTTTCTGTTGTTTTTGAAAGTTGGCGGATAAAATATGTCCCAACCTATATATCTGTATTTACTCAAAAGATACAAATAAAATTTAATGAATGAAGTTCATAATTAAAACTCTTTAATAATGAGGTTGGTTTCATCAATATAATTTAACAAAAAATTGCGTAGTACAGTGTAACAGCTCAAATTTAAAAAAAAAAAAAAATTCAGAATCTTTTGAAATATAAAGCAAGCGTAAAGAGAAAGGCATTATTTCAAGAGTTTAATAAATATAAAAATCTGATGTGTACGCCACATGACTTCCTTGTACGGAATATTAAATTATACGTATTTTGCATTTCATTTAAAGTTATTGGATTGAATTAAATCTACTTCGTCAATAGCGCATAAACCGCAATAGAATAAATGCACTCATTAAAATTAACTATATTTGTTTACCATAGCGACACTCCATGGCGCTAGGTTCACTTAACAACGTTACATCTCATTCATTTTATAACACATCAGAATGCACAAAAAGTTTGTATACCATCTCAAGAATTACCTAATCGTTACCGTATGTTCTATTCAAGTACTATAATAAATCTCAAACGATGTATAAAAGAAATTAAACAAACAAAAAGAAACAGTTTTTCACAGACAATTCACTATTTCTCCTTCAATTAATTCAGTCAAACTCAAAATATCTATATTAAAAATTACGAAGTAAATCTTAAACACTTATTTCCTCGAATAAATTTTAGAATGGATTAAGCATGATTTGTTTCTCAATAATAAAATCTTTTAATTATTTGAAAGGCATTAATCTTTGTTGTTGCGAAGCTTAGTTTCTCTAGATTGGCAACAAATCCACTATTCTGCTAAGTTTCAAATGTGAACAAATATGGCTGCTATGACTAAAACAATTAGGCTTAGCCGCACTTAAACAACTTTTGAATTGTTGATAATTCTACAGCTATAACATGCAGGTTAACTAAAGGCATAAATATCTTAACCGGAACATAGGAACAAAATAATTCAATCATTTTTAAAGCAAAAAATGCACAATTTACAAATATATAAGAATAAAGAAACTGAGCTCACTAAGCCGAGTAGCAGAATGGATATATATTTGGTGCCACCGATTGCAACCAAAATAGGAGGTGCACATCTACATGTTATAGCAGTCCTATATACAAAATTTCAACGTTCTGAGGCTACTCGTTTTTGAGTTATGCGAGATACATACACACGTACGTACGCCACGAAAAAATTTCTTCAGAATTCGTTTTAAGTCAGCTTTATAATTTTTTTTTGGCGGAAGGAGAGTCCTTTGCTTTTACGTACAGATATCATGCAAAATAGTTAAATTGCAATCGATAGTGGCCAAAATGGATAGTTTCGTTGAAATATGATACCTGAAATTTTTCGCGATTACAATACTTCCTGTTTACTTCGTACAAGGAAGTAATAATAAGGTACATTTTAGATTTATTAAAAGTTAAATTTGTATATACTTTTATAGTATTCTAAAGTAAAATATTTTCAGTTTCCAATTTTGCATGTTATTTCGAATGCGCTGCTTGAATCAATATATTTTTTGGAGGGGGGCTAGCATTCTAGCACGGAATAAGAAGGGGAGAAGATTGCGAAGCACTGTTTTAAAGTGGGTTTATCGTAAAAATTGGAATGGTCGAAATCCAGCAAATCAAAAAGTAACGTCTTAATAAATATTTAAACTTCACAATAGGTTTCCGTATTAACAGCTCGACTTCTGAATAATTTCCGCTTTCTCCGAATTAAAATCGATAATACATATCGGAAAAGAAAAAATTGCAGTTTATTTGGAGAGCATAATGCTCTTAGAGAAGGAAAAAGATGAAATAATTTAAATCTGCCGATGTTAAAATTACTTTTTTTTCCTTTCAAGTAACCTGCAGAACAACTAAATAAGATATTTTTTTTTTCTTTTTCGTATGTAAAAAAAGCTCTTAGGACTTTCCTCCGTAGATAGCCTGATTAATTATTTAATTAGAAAAGATTAATGAATTAAATATCTTTTTAAAAGTGGAGCATCAGATTAAATCTTATCTTTTTTCGAGTTTTAAGTGCATTTTTCAGAAATATGCTTTTAGGAATTTCTTTCGTAGTAATTATATGACTTATTATTGAATGAAATTAGATTTTCCACCCAAATAATAAGCTCTCAGAAAAGGATGACACAATATTTAAACTGTCGGAATATTAATAAGCTTTCAAATTACTGTTTCTTGTTCTCAGAATATTGTTTTATGAGGAATTAATTGTTATATTAATGCAAAAGAACTAGTGGAATTTTCGTAGCTAGAAGATGTTGTTAAAATGTTTTGAAGCTGGAGATGTGAAAATATACATTGCCCTCGCCGAGACTCGATCCTTCGGTCTCTGGAATGCGCAATGAATATGATTCCCATTATACCACGAAGGCGTGTCGGAAGGAGGGAGAAAATACCTTATGTACTCACCCTTTTAAAAGCCGACTGGGGATGAGGAGACCCAGTCGCCAAATCCTGGTGGTGATGAATTATCGTTCACCACCAGGATTTGCATTTTAAGCATGGATTTAGCGATTCCATACTTAAAATACCATCTTTTAGTTCGAGCGCCAGTGTAGAATATTTTGTAATTTTTTATGCGAGAAGTTTTAAAAAAATGTGCAGCGCCTTCGCCACCACTCGAACCCTACACCTCACGAATACGCGTTGAGTATGCTTCCAATAACACCACGAAGGCATGCAGAAAGGAGGGAGAAAATACTTAGCAGAGCAAATCAGCTCATTACAGTTTAGCTGGCTATAATGAGCTGATTTGCTAAGGGGGGGGGAAATCAACGCTTTCATAAATGTCGGTTATAAATAGTTTAAAATACGATTTCATTGAGGGGGGACATTATGTACTTTTGCTGTTCATTCGATCAAAATGCGCAACTTCTGTAAAACAGGGTTTAATAAAATCATATATTAAAACGCCGCTTATTCGTCTTTCAAAAATGAAGTATAAACGAGAAAAATGTATAGTTAAAGTTTCAGTTAAAAAATGTGGTAAGTATATTTCAGCAGTCGAATTTTATTGTTCGAATTTTATAAATTAATTATATAAGTAGATTAATAGCTGTAATATGGTAATGCTAATATTTCAGAAGTTGAATTTTAACATCCTGCTTTTAGTTTACTTAAAATGCCATCTATGTTTAAAAAAAAGACTTGAATATTTTATTTTTAGTCGTTTGTTTGGCACGGTTGCTGAGAAGAAACTTGTGGTTTCGCCATTTGTCAATTAAAGGGTCAAAATTTAATTGTTTCACATAGTTTAATGTAAGAACTACAATATCTTATACTTGGTTGCTCGTCTTGAATAAATAATAACTTTTCCTATGATTATTTTAACACATATGCGGATTTAATTTTTTTCTAAACGGGGGAAAAACTTGTAATTTCTTGTGATGTACCGTTTGATTTTCAGTATTAAGCTAAGTATCAAGAGTGTAAAGAAAACAGGTGATCATGTATAACATGATTGTAGCTTTAAATAAGGAAGAAACCACTATAACTTTAATTTGCGCTTCTTCGCTTATACAGTCATAATTAATGACGGTTATAAGGTTGAATTATATTATGGCAAAGCATACGAGGTCTGTCTAGGGAGGTCGATGTCTTCCCTTAAGCCCTTGCCGAACAGATAAAGACTTGAGGGAAAATCACATGTATTTGCGCTGTACATGAGAAAAAATGAAATCTCACGCATTCAGCGTATTCGACTCCTTACGGCCCACCTGCTGCCGAGCGGTAAAGCCGCTGAACACTGGTAGTTCCAAACGGAGTTCGAATCCCGGCGAACGGACTGGCAGCATGGGCATTTTCGTGTTTTCCCCCATGTGTAACGTGTATACGATCCAATTTTCCTTAAAAATCGTCCACGAAGGCATCCCCTCCCTTAGAGCGATAGCCCTTGAGTACTTTGCCGTTATTAAATAAACCAAACCAACCTTCTTCTCCTACAATGCATGCATTCGCGTAGTATGTTTTTCCTTTTCTTAGATCTCTGTTCCGTTCTGCCTCCTCGCTTCGAAGCTGTGCCCGCGTTAGATTATGTTATTCATAAACAATATTCACACAACACCATTCTGTTTTACTTTTCTGTACATATATTCAAAATAGTTGTGCTTTAAAATAAAATATTGAAGAGTTCTCCATCTCTCTTTTGTGTGGATTCCGAAATATCATTTGGAGGAAAGAACTGAAGCAAATCGCCTAGTTTTTGTCATCCCTTCTTCTCTCTTTCTTTTCTCGAAATCTGTTTGCATTAGTAAATTGATTTCGACAAAAAAAAAAAAAAAAAAAAAATGTATTGAGCTTACACGAAAACAAAAGACCCGACGTCTAAACGTTTAGAATTTGAAATTGAATATCTTGAAAGCGTTTTCTCGCCGAGTCTCGTTTTTGTACTGATAAGTGCTCGCTGATCGATTTTTAAACAAGCTTTCCCAGAATGGAATATCGCTTTAAGGCACCGCCATCTGGTGAGGAATTTTATATTTTCAGCGGCAATTTATACATAACCGCGAAGTTCTTCCGCTCGCTGTTTAATACGCCCTGGATTTTTCCACAAATTTGCCGATAATTTTGATTTCAGTTACTGACAAAATAACAAAATTATTCAATATTTAAGAATTCATTGCATTTGTCATTGCTCAATCTATATTAATCTTAGCGCATTACATGTAAAAGAGGTATATCAACTCAAAAATTGAACAAAAACTCAAATTTGCAATTGTGTTTCTAGTTTATGAGGTTGTAGAAACATTAGGTTACTTTGAAGCTGGGAGACATGAAAAAAGAGCAATGCTCTCGCCGGGACTCGAACCTCGGACTTCTCATTACGCGCCGAGTTTGCTGACCATTACACCACGAAGGCGTGCTAAGAAAGCGAAAGAAATACCTTATTATATACTCCTCCTTTTAAAGGGCGACTGGGATTAGGGAATCTAGTCCCCAAATCCTAGTGGTGGAGAATCGTCATCCACCGCCATTTTTAGTTCGGGCGCCATTGTAGAGACATTTGGTTATTTCGAAGCTGAGGGACGTGAAAAAGGAGCAGTGCTCTTGCCGGGACTCGGACCTTTCGAATACGTGCCGAGTGTGCTGACCATTACACCACGAAGATATCCTAAGAAGACGAGAGAAATACTTTATAAGGTTTATCTTTAAACTTTAGATTATTTCGAAGCTGAGAGACGTGAAAAATGAGCAGTGCCCTTGTCGAGATTCGAACCTCGGACCTTTCGAATACGCGCCGAGTGTGCTGACCATTATACCACGAAGATATGCTAAGGCGGCGAGAGAAATATCTTATAAGGTTTATCTGTTTATTTTAATACGAATAATAGTTAATTTTAAGTTGCAAGCCTTTCTTATAACTCTCTTTTCACCCAGATGCCAGAATATGAATGAAATAACTAGAGTTTATTCAGACTGAGGGAGAAAGAAGTGCTGTTTAAGCGAAGATGACGTAATTATTTCTAGAGCGTGTCTGCCTAGTTCAGGCCGTGATTTATTAGCGGTTTGATTCTGTGGCGTTGAGTGTTTTTAGCCATTTGGCTTGTCTCGCCAGTTTTCCTACAAACCAAAGCCTTTCCTGTGTGTTAAACTATTCTGTGAGGCGTTAAGATAATCTACTGCATTTGAATTAGTTCTACATTACGTATTTCTATTAAGCCAGAAGTATTGTGTAAACCCAAGATGGGTAATTGTTAATTTTGTGTTCGAATAAAAGGGTTATTTACACCCTTCTTCTGACTTTGTCTGTCTGCAATTTAAGGCAAAAGGATTATTCTTCTGCAGTCTTTGTAGAATTCACCAGTTTATGATACCAAAGAGGATTTGACTTTACAAGTTAAATGTTCTGTCCATTTCGAGAGACAATGCAACGAGGATATCCTGTTTTGTGAGAATTCATTTCTATAATAACGTTGTTTTGTAGAGAAGGTTATGTATTAGAAGCGATACAAACGTAAAAAGTAACCATGCCTTCACCAGGACTTGAAGTCGGGACCTTTCGCTTGTTGGAGTGATGTCCTGATCGTTTGCATAGCAAGCACAACAGAAAGACTTCGTTCTTCTCTCTGAAGACGAGTGAGTGAAACTAAAAGACCTGCATTTGACTGATCTTATTGGGTGACAAATTATTGTCCACCATTTTTATTTTGGCAGTAAATACAGAGAACATAAGCTTGAAGGGAAGTATGGTTGAAAAACAGACTGTGGGGCTTAGGACATTTGAACTGCCGGATTGCTAATCGCAAAAGACCATGAAAGGAATTGCTTGATTCTCCTTCATCTAAAGGCGATTGGGCAAAGGCCAAATGACCCCCATTTGACCATTCCTAACTCAGTGATGATTTTTAATTTAGGTGCAAGTTGTAGAGAATATAACTTTGGAACCTAGAAAAACATATCCTGCCTTTGCAGGATTCGAATTCCGGGTCTCAAAGTTCTGGTCTGTAATTTGCTGAGCAGTAATAAACATTAATAAGAAGCTGGGATCAGGACCGGCGCCAGAGCGTGCGCAACAGGTGCAACAGTGCCGGGCGGCAAACCGTGTCGGGAGGCAGAATTTTGCAATTTCGGAGTTTGTACCGAGCGGTAAAAAGTCTAGCGCCCGCCCAGCGTGGAAAAAATGAACGTTTTTAATTGTGTCAAGTATATTAATTGGCGTTTAAAAAAAGGAAATTAAATCATCGGAATTGGTTTTGTATTACCTCAGTATTAATGTGTAAATTTCGCCGCCTAGACGGTATGGTGGTTAGGGAGCCTGACTGCGATACCGAAGAGCCCGGTTTCGAATCCCGGAGACGGCATAGATGTAAATATTGTCTGTGCCTTCACAAGAGGTAACGCCTCCATAATAAAGTGGCTAACTTCTGCCCTTAGGAGTGATCAATGCCATTATAGGCTAGTGCCCGCCATTGGGGGAGGGATGTGTAAATTTCTTATGTCTAATTTTACATTTTTATTAACACTAATTGTGGAAAATAAGGTAAAACACTGATGTAAATTGTACTAAAACGTTACAATTTGTAGCCTGTGAGTTTTATGCAGAATTCTTAAGTTGTTCTCTTTTTGAAGAGGTTGGACAAACCTGGTTTAGGATTTAAAGTTTTAAGAAAGTTCACACAAAGAACGTTTTGCATTTTAAGCACTGAAAACATATATATGTTTTTGCGTTGCGTTACATTTTCGCTCTTGTTTTATTTCCAAATTTTCATCTTTATATTTTATTAGCATAAAGCTATTTTTCTACGTCATAAACACCTAGTCATTTAGAATAGTTACTTCAATTCTAAAATGGACGCAGTTTCTGATTTTAACAAATAAAAAAGGTCTTGTGGTTCTTTTCTGAAAATATAAATAATAATAAGAGAGGATAAAAATGAATTACTAGAAGAAAATATTTAAGGGAGTAATTTACAATATCTATCGGAACCTTCTTCAGGTCAGGGCCGAAAGAGAGACACGCTTGTAATTCTTAATTTTGCTGCTTACCCGACATCAAAGGATGCCGACGCCGCTCTTTTTCTGTTCCGCTTCTTTTTTTCCTTTCGTTCTTCTTAACTCTTCTTCTTCTATTAGCGGTACACGGACAAGGACCAGAATATTTATGTGCATAGAATGATCTTTTATTGTTAATACCAACTTTTTACTTTACTTTGAAGTTGTTTTTCTTGAAGCTCATTATTCTACCATTGGGCACTTTCCTTCTCCTTCAAGCACATATTGTTGGATAATGTATCTTAGGCTGTGATAATGCAATGAAAGGAGTGTACCTGAGTAGGTGCACTGTTTTCTGAAAGTGTAATCCTTTTAATCCACCTTTCCAAGGAAGCTTATTTAATGCAGTCTCCTTCCTGGCTCTTTAATTTCCATTATTATTGCTCAGTATACGTTATTAAATTAGATTTTTTTTAAGAAAGATTACATGTCATCGTGGATATCAACGGTGATCGCCCAAAGTAAGTGATTTTTTACAGAACCTGTGGCCTGTTAAGCTATAATAAGTTCTTCTTCTCAATTTATGCTGGTTGGCAGTCTTGACTATCAGGAATAGATGTGAATTTTACATTTAACTTTTTTTTTTCTCGTACTTTACTTCGTCCCAAAAAAAAAAAAAAAAAACC
>KK116604.1:10434-33605 GCA_000611955.2 Stegodyphus mimosarum
CAAAGGGGCTTTTTTTTTTCACGTTTTGTGCGTTACCTTTATTTATTAAATATCACGTTCTTCGCACTTAAACCATAAAATTCAATTCAACAGCAATATTACAGAATAATTTAAAGAGAGTGTATCTTTAGAATTTCCGATGCACAATCTCGCGCGCTGGAGATTAAAAAAAAAAAAAAAAATTATTAGTCTCAAAACGGCATTTTTCGACGAATCACTAAAATCGTAGAAACACTTTTTTTTATATTCCTGTTACCGCTTCCCCCAAATCTGAAAGGTTTCAGATTTTAAATTAAATCCAAAGGGGCGTTTTTTTAACGTTTTTTGTGTTATGTTTATGTATGAAATATCACGTTTCGCACTTAAATCATAAAATTCAGTTCAGCAACAATATCGCAAAATAATTTTTAAATGAGCATATCTTTAGAATTTCCGATACACGAGTCTCGCGCGCTGAAGATAAAAATGCTTTCTCTGTACAACGTTGCCATTCCTCGCATTGAAATCCTTCAGTCTGCTAATCAAAAATTCTATAAAGCTTTACAAAATAGGAAATCGGTAATTAAGAAATTCCAAATTTTGGCTTCCAGATAGGCATATTCGAATGGAAACGTTCAATATTCAAAATTTGATGGCTTTAGATACCGTTGTTTTATCACATGCAAGAAACATACATATATTCATTATTTAATTTCTTTAACTGTAATACAGGGCGATAATATTTGGTGGCAACAATTTAAAAGTGAAACAATGCTTTTAGTGAATCGACGCAAAATGCCAAAACGGAATTAATAGTCCTTCTGGGCAAATTACCCCTTTGGATTAATAAAGAGTAACTTATGTAAAGAAATTAAATAATGAAGAATCTGCATGAATGTATGTACGTTTCTCGCATTGTGAATAAAATGATGGTATCTAGAGTCATCAAATTTTGAATAGTGTAATCCTCCACCCGAACATGGGCACCTGGAAGCCTGAATTTAAAATTTGTTTTTATTATCTATTTCATATTTTGTAAAATTTTAACGAATTTTTGTTTAACAAACTCAACGATTTCAAAGCGAGCAATGAACTGAACCCCCCCCCCCAAAAACTTATTTATCTCCAGCGCTCGAGACTATGTATCGGAAATTCTAAAGATACGCTGTTTTTTAATATTTTATGATATTATTGTTGAATTTAATTTTATGTGGTTGAAATGTGAAGAACATGATATTTAATAAATAAAGGTAACACACAAAACGTTAAAAAAACGCACATTTGTTCGTAATATAAAATATGAAACCTTTCAGTTTTTTTCAAATTTATTTTTTAATTTAGCTCTTCTTTCTGTATATCTCAAATTCGCTTAACACGGCATTTGTTAGGAACGAACTACCGTTTGCAGCTTGTGCGAGAATAGTTGTATTGCTCATCATCACATTCATCGATTTGCATATTACATAATAATTCTACATAGAATTTGTATTCATTTTATCCCTCATTTGTTGAGCGCTATTTCGGAGAATGGCCTTTGAAACAATAATCTGTCCGACAAGAGTCCGGTGGACGTTGAAGCTGACGTGGTATTCCATCGCTGTGGGAAATTAAGAAGTTTAGAGAGCTCCGCTTCGGTTAAGGCCATTTAATGTAATTAGATAGACATCTATCTCGCCGCTCCCAACGGGACGAATCTGACACTCGCAAACCACTTTAGAACAATCCCGAGTAATTTAAAGGGGTCGTCGCTTCAGTGCCACGTTCTTGTTTTTCGAAAGTGTTCCAGAGCTAGTTCTTTTGGAATGTAGCCGTTGCTTAAATTCTGACGTGCCTAGCGATCTAATTCGGAGTCCAGTAATTAAAATAGTGTTCTTTGAGGGAAGGGGGTGATTCGTATGCGAGAATGTTTAGAACATGTTCGAACACAAGAGAATGATGAAAATTGGAGAATGTCAGATTTCATTTCCAAAGTCTGTTACCATTCTGTTATGGAGTCAAGGCATGGATATTTTGAAATGTATATTATCTGTGCGGCATGGAGGCACTTTAAATATGCGCCGAGCCGAAAGTCCTATTGAACGGTTGATGGTAAGAAAAGAAGGGCTGAAGACCCTCTGTTTCCCCCCGGGCGGTCTCTCTCTCTCTCTCTGTGTAAACTTGGGGGGCGGAACTGAGTTAAGCCGAGCTGTCACCTATATGGTGTTCAAGACTGTTGCCAACGACAAACGCATTTGACTTTTTGTCTCGATGAATGTATAGAGTCATTAGGATTTTTTTTAAGCAATAGTCATGAAAAATGAGCAACGCCAGCGCTGGACTCGGAACCACGAACCTCTCGAATATGCGCCGAGCGTGCTGACCACTACACCACGAAGGCATGCTAAGAAGGCGAGAGAAATACCTTATATATTGCCCCTTTTAAAGGGCGACTGGGGATTAGAGGACCCAGACTCCAAATACTGGTGGTGGAGAATTAGGGAGCCACTGTAGAAACATTAGGTTATTTAGAAGGAGAAGAGATGAAAGATGAGCAATGCCATCGCCGAGACTCGAACCACGGATCTCTGGAATACACCACGAAGGAATGCTAAGAAGGCGGGAGAAATACCGTATATACTCCCCCTTTTAAAGGGCGACTGGGGAGTAGAGGATCCAGTCTCTAAATACTGGTGGTGGAGAACTATCATCCACCACCCTTTTAGTTCGGACACCACTGTAGAGACATTAGGTTATTTAGAAGCAGAAGAAGTGAGCAATGCCATCCCCGTGACTCGAACCACGGACCTCTCGAATACGCGCCGAGCGTGCTGACCACTACACCACGAAGGCATGCTAAGAAGGCGGAAGAAATACCCTATAAATGTTGTGGGCTTGCGCTGACCATTGTCAGACAAGTGAGAAAGAATGTAAAAACGACAAACTTCGGATTGCTCTTTAGTCACATTTCTTATCCATAAGTTGAGAAATCTAAAAATTAAATAAATAAAAAAAAGTGCAAAAATATTAAAATTAAAAATAAATTGAATTCTGATTTTAGCATGTAGTTTTCATTTTGACACTAATCTCCGACAAATTACAGGATATCTTGATTCAATGTGGACAGGTTTATTCCCTACTCAGCCCTAACCAGAAGTATCCTTTAACAATCATCCCCCCCTCAACGCAACCTTTGTTTCCCATTTCAAACAAACACAAAGGAGAATGGTTTACGACTCCTTGCCCTTCTTTTCGATTTGTATTAACCTTTCTTTAAGGCATTTAAAATTTCCCCTCCTTTTTAGCTTTTGCATTAACTGGTTACAACAGGAGCTCTTATAATTATGGTCTTAAAGGAATATATATTGACACCTAAAATTGATAAAAAGTCGAGATTGGAACATGCCTATAAAAGTAGAACTAAACGGTGAATGTTACTCAGTGAGTGAATGTAAACTAAGTAGTGAATATTTGTAACTGGTTTATAGACTGGGTATTGTAGCCAGATATTTATAGACTGGGTTATAAATAAGATGAGAGAGATTATGTTCAGATTAGGCTGAAATGGCAATAAAGTAACGGAATCCTTCCCAGCGAGGCTTTGTCGAGAATAAAATAGTTAAAGATAAGGTGGAGATGTCTAATCGGTACCCAATCCTAAACCGAATCTGTGTTACTAAATAATAAAAAATCTCATGTATGTATGTATGCTTGTTTGTTTGTTCTTTGTAATGTGAAAAAGTGGAGCACCTAGAGCCACCAAATTACTATAAACTGTCATACTCCTTCACCAGAAATGTGCACCTAGAAGTTCGAATTTTGATTTGTTTGTTTTATTTTTTGTTCGAAATTAGTTAAATTTTGATTAAAATACTGAGCAAGTTTGCCGAAACGTTTTGCCAAATGGCAATCTATTGTTATTTTTAAGCAGTAGGTTGCCATTTGGCAAAACGTAAGATATTTGTACTATAAATTTAATCGGAAAGCTCGGAGATTTGAAAGAAATGTGTTATCACTGCTCGAAATAAAAATTTTTTATCTTCCGCGAGTCAACGTATTGCCAGCCATCAAAGCGTAAGATACTTAATTTTTCTTTAAAATTTAATCTGTGTGTAATTAACAGACTACGCTATTTAAAAGGAAAAACGCGTGACTGCAAAAATGAATGCCAAACTAAATAAAAAGCTTTAGTAGTTTTAAATAAATCTATACATTTCATATATTATTTCTGAATATTTATGGAAGTTCTTCGAGAACTAAGAAGAAAATGTCGAATGTCATAGCGTATCAAGCACCATTTTTTGCCTATATGCTTGCAAGTATGACATCTCGATAGTGTTCGGAAATGGAATAAGCCTGAACCAAATTTCTGTACAAAACGAAGAAAATGCGTGCTTGACAGTTCGACATGTGAGAAAATTCGAATATAAGAGCTCAAGTGGAATATGTCACAGATGTAAAAAAATTGCGTGATTGAGTGTGCAGTTCTAACCTTTCCAGATTCTTCTCACAAGATGAAATTGAAGATAAAAATTCGTAGCTTATGAAATATGTAGTATGAATGATAGAAGGTTCGATTTTGCCTCTATCCATTTGGAGCGTTTCATATACTTTCGCGCGTCCAATTCTGGTGGGTTGCTGAAAGGCTTAAAATGAGATTTTCAGTATATTATTTGAGCTTTTGGATTGTTCTTGATAAGATTTTAGAGGAATTTAATATCGTTTTGAGTTTTTTAAAAAATTATTTAAATTTGTAAGTTAACATTTCCTTTCTCACTCCCCTTTCTGTCTTTTTAATGGTAAGAAAATTTCAACTAAGTATTTATTGATGTATTTTGTACCTATTTTGTATCTACCTCTTTCCATCCATCCATCTGATAGGAAGAAATGATGTTTTCCTCTTGTATCTTTTAAATAAAACATTATTCACGAAATTCTTGTTATTTTAACGAAAGAATTTGTAAATAATTTAACTAAATCAAAGCGTTAACGTCACTGGGTCACATATTTTAAAACTGTCTTTCAGAATTTTCTTCTTAAGTAGGTCACCTGTTCCATATTGTTCTATATGGTGGTTAGCTATACCGACTTCCATATTGTCAGGCCCGAATTTGATTCGTAGAAAAGGAATGGATATTTGTAAATGCGTTGTGTTTGTGGCATAGGGGTACCTGACAGTCCGTCGGACTGAAAGTCCTCTTGAGAGGTTGATTGTTGATGGTAGAGGAAGAGAAGTTCGAAACCTTTAAATTCTCTTCCCTAGGGTGTTTTTTAATCAAATTTTGAATGGAAGTAGACGCACACCCAGTCACATACCGAAAACAAATGTGATATATCATTTCTGTACTCTTGTCTGACCGTATCAAAATTACTTTTGCTGCTATAAACTCTTAATGGGAGGGCGAAAACAGTTCCTACTAACCTCTGGTAGCGACCAGAAGTCTACGCTCTTTGTTACTTATCACCTATAAGACCTGATTCAGACGTGGGTTTTGTAGTCGTAAAAGGTCTAACAGTCTTAAATGTTCTAATTTTTCGACTTGGTAAAAGAAGAAAACACGAACTGACATTCAGTCAACCATTTTGCTCCATATTTACTCATATTAAACTTTTCGTTCTTTGAATGGGCAAGGCTTAAACACTGTTTGTTACACAGGTGTGAAGGACTTAATGACTTTTACGTCTTAAGCCACAAAGGCTTACGACAGCAACGCCTTCGTCTGAACGAAGCCCTTGGTCGACGACAGGTGCTTTGTTCCTCTTGGTCATAAATTTGTGGACTTGAAAGATATAAGCCACAACAACTAGCATAAAGAGACTATCGGCAGTTCCTTGTTAAGGTAGTTTAATGGGCAATTAAAAAAATTTGATCGCTCAAGAACATGAAATTCATAAGTTCAAATCCCATCTGTAGGGCAGAAAATCAGAATGGCGGTATAAAGGAATTTATGAGTGCTTGGGAAGCTGAGTTTAGAAACAGAGGAGTTTGAAAAGTGGAAGGGAGGGTCATGTTTCAGTTAGGCTTAATTCACTAAATGATGTGGTTAAGATCTAGTTTTCCGAATTTTATCTTTGATTATTAGCTAATCAGAAAAAGGCAAATTTTTGGATTCGAACCGTGATCAGAACTTTGAAAACTGCTTTTTGATTCAAATCATTTTTAGGTATAAGCAACTGCAAGAAAATGTTTTGAAAAGTTTTATATTATGCCCAAAAGGGCGTTTTTAACGTTTTGTGTGTTACTTTTGTTTATTAAATATCATGTTCTTCGCACTTAAACCACATAAAATTCAATTCAATAGCAATATTATAAAATATTTAAAAACAACAAGACAGCATATCTTTAGAATTTCCGAAACACAGTCTCGCGCGCTGGAGATTTTTTTTTTTTTTCTATAGTGTTGGCATTGTTCGTTTTGAAATCGTTGAATTTGTTAATCAAAAATTCGTAAACGTTTTACAAAATTTGAAATAGATAATAAAACAATTTCGAAATTCAAAATTCGAGTTTCCAAAGTGCCCATGTTTGGTTGGAGGACTACGTTATTCAAAATTTGATGGCTTTAGATACCGTTGTTTTTTCACAATGCAAGAAACATTCATGAAGATTCTTCATTATTTAGTTTCTTTAAATATAATTTATGGCGATAATATTTGGTGGCAACAGTTTGAAAAGTGAACCAATGAAAAAAGTGAAACGACGCAAAATGCCATTTTGAGACTTATAAAACCCTATCGATCTAATATCCATTTGGGCTAAAAAATTATAAAAATGTAAAAATTAATATTAATATAAAGGAAATTATAAGCTATCAATAACTTTAAAACAAAAAATGGTTATATTTAGAAGTCTCATGAACTGTATAATAAAGCCTCCTAATTTTTTTTTAATTTAAATTTTACATTATAGTTTTATTATCTTATAAAGCTTACATATATTAAACTAATCACATTGGAAGCCTGGAAGCTTAAAATAATAACATTTGTAGAATGCATTAAAAGATTATATATTATACCGAATTATAAATATATAATCGCTCAGATTAGTACTCTTTTGCAGAGCAGAAATTTTCATGTAATCGTCTAATGAGAGTCCTAATCTACTTTAAACATAATAGGATCTAAGCGTTTGAAGTTAATATTCGCTAGTGTGGCTGCGAAAATCCATTAAGCGTTGCTGTAATACTTTTGAGACCCGAAGAATTTGATTAGTTCTATGGCTGCAAATTGAGCATTATAATTTCATGAGAGTTTAATGTAGATATGGAATAATATTTATTGTTGCTTCATTCTGTCCAACAATTCCTGTTGGTATTATAGAAATGTCCAAAGTACTCGCTGATGGTACGTAAATTTCTGTAGTCGTTATTGCCTCTAAATTTATACTGTTTTCTGGAGAGATAAAAGCTCGAAGGCTAGTAGAATAAGATAAGGCTATTTATAACGGAAAAGCATTTAGTGGTTGTAGCATTCTTAGAAATGCTTTTGTATGAATACAGAAAGTTGTATAAATATCAGAAGGAAATACGTAGCCCAGCTTATTCAGTCTTGGAAATCAAATCCGTTATGAACTAGAATGTTTGTGGTCTTGCCTATTTGACTGTTGTAGGATCGCGAAGTTTAGAATACGCTCAAATGAGAAATGAGTTGGTTGGCCGATGTTTTTCAAATGCCTTTTCGTATTAGAAATATTCATTAACGGCCGAGTGGCTAAACTGCTGAACGCTGTTGTTTCATTCCGAATTCTGTTATTGTTAGTTGAACTCAAGTTTGATTTCATATGGTTTTTCTAGACTTCTCATCGTATGCGCCACTTTGCTTCAATATTCCCTTTTATTTTTCTCATATCTGCGCTGTGGAGAAATCTGATTTCGCAATACTTTATTTCATCCTGAATAATATGCTTAGTGACTTTTTGTATAGTGACTGGTGCATGGGAATTCAGTCGAAAGTTTTCGCTTCTTCTACTCACTCGCAATATTTCCTGGGATTTTGCTTATATGCTGAGTTTCAGTAGCTTAGATTAGGACTGCCAAATGGTTTTGCATTGCTGCCATTTTCAAAAGTGGGTTCCGGTCATTCTGCGAGTTCTTTCTGATTGCGTTTACTCTGACATTGTGGATAATCTCGTAGAAAGCGTAGGCGTCTAACCTTCAGCTAGTTTTAGAAGGATATTGTTACGAATTTTGTGCACATATAAATAATCTGAGTGAAACTTGTATTTTTTATGAGTAATGTAACATGAAAATCTAAAGAAACTGTGTTCTGCCGGAAAAATAAGAATAAAAGGACAAGTCTATTTAACATTGAATAAATGACTGTCTCGTTAAATTGGCGACGGTTCTTGCAACTAATTTTTATAGCCACATTTGGTGAGCATTTGGCGACATTTTGGTCTGGTCCCTCTATCACCGTAATAGGTATTGTTAATTCAATAACTGTAATTGATTTCATATGCAGCTGTAACCGTATATGCGCTCATATGCCTTCCAGTAATTTCGAGTAGTACTAGGCATTTTTCGGCGGCCCGTTGAAAACTACATAAGACCGCAGAGAGCATCTGCTTTTAGTTATTAGTTCCGCACGAGTTCGGTGTACTGAGATATCTCCGGGTTAGCTTCACTCCTTAAATGCGCTTTGCATTGCCTTGTGTTTAAGGTTCTTAGCAGTTTGAAGTGTAGCTACTGATTGTACTCTGGGATACTGTAAAGAGTTCTACGACTATTTTTCTGGAAAGTTCCAGAAACGTGAAGTATTTCTTTTGATAAAATAAATTTTATCAAGCATCATCAGTTCTGTGTGTATTCAATCTATTACGAGCCTATACGCACGCAACAGTATGTTTCTGGGAAAATTTGCGGGTTGCCTTTGGGATTAAATAGTCTGATAGAATGTTTAAATGGAACGTTAATTCACTCTAGAAAATCATGCACGAAATATTTTTCCATTTAGTTAAATACCCTTCCCGCAATCTCCCGTAATTAATTAAACTATTAATACCATGGGTATCAACGTTTTGTGTATATTATTTCGTACTTTTGATTTTTTAAAAGAATTTTTCCACTTCAAAGATATATTTATACTCTGTCGTTTAACGGTAAGTATAAAATTAACGTAATTAGTAGTATAGTTAAACGTTAACGTTTATATACCGTTAACGTTATATGTAATGAATCTATTTCCCGTCGATAGCTATAAATCACAGTAAAATAATACCACACATCTATTAGAAATTATATTCAATATATTTATTTTTCTAGCGACACTCTGGCGCTAGGCTCCTTGCGTACAGCGTCACATCTGAATCGCAACTCGGAATGCACAAATATGTATATCATTTCAAGAAGCTACATGTTCTATTCAAACTGCAATAAATCTAAAAGGAAATAAAAAAAGTATAAAAAAAAACAGTTTCTCACAGACGATAGTTCAACGCTACTTCAAGTGCGCATGCGCTATTCGTCAACATTCTCCTCTGTCGGAGACAGGCTGGCGCTAATAATTCTTAGCTAATACAAAACACTCCCGGCGTTGAAATTAACAATTTCAAAACTATTATTACAAAGAATATTGATATAAAAGCACAACAATAATACTTAACAAGAATAAATCATACTGAACAATATACATGGTGTTTATAATAGAAATTTGACAATCATTCTACAGGAAGTATACATATATCTCGAACATTTCGTTTTAACAAATTTTGATTAGGCAATCTTACAGTTACTACTCTTACTTTGTTATCCCTACCATGAAAAACTTCAGCTATTCTCCCCACTAACCATTTGGTTGAAGGCAAATTTTCATCTTTTATTAATACAAGAGTTCCTAACTGAACGTCGTCTTTTAAAAATTTCCATTTGTGACGTTCTTGTAGATTATTAAGATAATCACGTTTCCATAATTTCCAAATTTTCTGTGTATATTTAGTGATTCTTTGCCATTTAGAAAGTCTGTTTTCATTTATGTTGGATAAATCTTGCTCAGCAAGAGTTGTGATAGGTCTGCCAACCAAAAAGTGACCTGGGGTCAAAGTTTCAAAATTGTTATAATCAGCTGAAATTGGAGTAAGCGGTCTTGAGTTCAATACTCCTTCAATTTCTGTTAAAACAGTTAAGAATTCTTCCAAAGTTAAACACTGATTGCCAATAACTCTCTTCAAATGACTCTTAAAGGATTTAACCCCGGCCTCCCAAATTCCGCCGAAATTTGGTGACTTGGGAGGAATGAATTTCCACTCTATACCTTCAGTAGTATAAAATTTTGCTAAATTATCATCTGGACACTCAACCAATTTTTGATATTTTTTTAGTTCTACATTAGTACCAATAAAGGTTTTAGAATTATCACTCATTATTCTGCTACATTTTCCTCTTCTAGAGAAGAAACGCTTTAAGCTTGCAATAAAAGATTGGCTAGTTTGGTATGTCACAAAGTCTAAGTGTATGGCTTTTGTAATCATACATACATATACTACAACATAGATTTTGTTCAAAACTCCCTTACGTTGATTCTTAAACTTTATAGCAAATGGGCCGCAGAAATCAACACCAGTTATGTTAAATGGGTATGATGGTGTGACACGCTCTTTGGGCAACTCAGCCATTATTTGTTGAACTGTGATGGGTTTGTTCTTAAAACATGTCACACATCTGTAGACGATCTTTCTACAATTGTTTCTGCCATTAAGTGGCCAGAATCTTTGTCGTACCTCATGTAATAGAGATTGTGATCCTAAATGAAAGTACTTCAAATGAAAATGCTCTAAAATAATAGTAGTTAAACGATGAATAATAGTAGTAAACGATGTTTACTAGGTAAAACAACAGGGTGTTTACTATTGGCGGGTAGGTCCGAATAGGACAATCGTCCGCCCACTCTAATTAGTCCCACATTATCGAGAAACACATTCAACGATGCTAATTTACTTTTGGGGTTTACACACTTACCTCTTTTTAATTGATTTATTTCTTCTCGAAACTCACTTTTTTGGGCCTCTAATAAAATATACACCTCAGCATCCTTTATCTCTTCTAAAGTAAGTACTCCATACCTCCTTACCTTGGAGTTCTTAAGATTATGGATAAACCTGAAAATGAAACTTACAATACGAAGAAGTTTAGTATAATTAGCAGACAAATTGAGAATATCATTAAAGAGGTTTGGTTCATTACATGCAATTAAAACTAAGTTAGAATCATTATGCAGTTCATTGTCTTTTTTAAGTTCATTTGGACACACTTCATCAGCAACCTCAATTGATAAGTCCTGATGATTAACCTCTGAACGTGTTAGAAAGTCACAACATGACCACCATTTGGAACAGTTCACAACTTTCACTTTCAACACCACGCGTCAGAAGATCTGCTGGGTTCTCTTTTGTTGGACAATGGAACCAGTCTGCCGGCTTTGTTAACTTCCTAATCTCGTTAACTCTGTTGGCGATGAAAGATTTCCATTTGGTACTGGTACCTTTAATCCAGCACAGCACTATTTTGGCATTACTCCAATAAAATATTCTTGAGGATTTCTTTTGATCGATCAATTTTTTCACTTCAGAACCTAAACGTGCTGCTAGTAATGCACCAAGTAATTCAAGACGAGGTAACGTAATTCTTTTCACAGGTGCAACATGACATTTTGATGCAACGAAATTCACAGAAATTTCTTCTTGCTTACGCAGTTTTACGTAGACAGTAGTACCGTACGCCTTCTGACTGGCATCTGAGAAGCAATGAATCTCTATGGAATCGGCTTCAGGATTCAAAATGAATCTTGACACTGCAATTTTACTTAGATGATGACACTCACAACACCACTTTGCCCACTCTTGCGAGATATCTGTAGGTAATTCATCATCCCATGTCAATTTCCGAACCCAAAGTTCTTGTAGCAAGAATTTCAGTCTAACAGTAAATGGAGTTATTAACCCAAAAGGATCAAAAATCTTCCCTGCAGTTTTCAAGATGAACCGTTTCGTATTACGCTTATTTTTAAGAAGTTCCATCACACTGTCTGTATCTATGCTTAGACTATCTTCATTAGTATCCCAGAACATTCCCAAGATCTTAAGTGTCTCGTTTGAGTCATTGACTTTATGTGGATGGATCTCGAACTCTTCTTCTTCCCATTTTATCATCAGCTTAGGATCATTGGATACCCCTTTACGCAAGTTCATATTTGCTTCACTCATAATTTGTTTAGCTTTACGCGATATGCTTAGAGCCTCCTCTACACTGTCCTGACCAGTAATAAAATCATCAACATAAACACAAGAATTCAATATTTCAAATACATCTGGCTGCTCGTCTCGATATTTTCGAATGTGTTCTTTAATTGTTGCAGCCAACAAGAACGGACTTGACTTAATCCCAAAATTTACGCGCTTAAATCTATATGTCGCTAGTTTCAGATCATTTAATTGTGTGTTTTCCACAAACAGGAATCGTACTGCATCTTGATCCTTTTCTGCCAAAGCAATCTGCAAAAATGCTTTTTCTACATCCGCTGAAATTACGACTTTATTTAATCGGAAATTGATTAGCAGATGGAACATGTGAGGATTCAAATTTGTCCCTGTCCATAGACAATCGTTCAGTGATAACTGCCCGAACTCATGTGAGCTGCCATCAAACACTATTCTAGTTTTCGTTGAAGCACTGGTTTCTCTAAATACCGGTTGATGTGGTAGGTAAAAGACTGGTTTATCAACAGGTATATTTTCATCAGACACTTTCTCAATAATACCTTGCTTGAGATACTCATATAATATTTCACAATATGTAGTAAACAGTGTTTTATCATAATTCATTCGCTTTACAAGAGCTTTTAATCTATTTTTTGCTACACGGTAATTATCAGCTAATTCACTCCAGTCCCTTTTCCAAGGTAAAGTAACCTCGTAACGACCAGCTTTAAAACAAACTGTCTTATTAAATATTTCCAATGCTTTGTCTTCCTCATGACAGTAAGGATCATCCTTAATTCCTAATGATTCTATGTCGAAAAACATTTTCAATTCACTCTCTGAATTATCATTTATTAACCCACAATACGATAAATTAATTCGCCGTGAATCATTTATATTTCCGCTAACTATATACCTAAACGCACTGTTTTGTAATATCAAACCCGTGTGAGGAACAAAGATTTGACCAGATCGTAACATATCATAGAAAACTTCCGCTCCAAGCAACAGGTTTACTTTCTCTGGTTTATAAAATTCCGGATCCGCTAAATTCACCTTCTCAGGAATCATAAGATTACTAACATCGATAAATTTTGCGGGAGTTAAACCTGCTATTTTCGGAATTACCAAAAACTCTAGTCTTCTTTTATACGTTTGTTCCTGATTACAGATAAGAGCAACTGTTTTTCGTTTTATCATAGTTGAAATACCTGATATACTGCAAACCGAAATGTTTGTCTTTTCCCTTTTTAAATTAAGTATATCTGCTAATTCAGTGGTGCAAAAACAAGAAACACTTCCACTATCACACAACGCTTTCACCTTAATTAAAGTTCCATCATTAGTCTCAATAAATACAAAAGCGGTAGATAAGATTACATTTTTCACACTGTTAGTGCCCGTAGCTGCTGTAAAGGTTTCGTTTTGAGTTTTAGCTTGAAATGCAGGCGCATGTACATTCAATGCGTTTCTGTTTTAATTACCCAACTCGTTCTGATCTGAACTGTCTGTTCCTTCTACTGTAGTACTAACGGTATTACTTTCGTTTTGATAACATAAGAGAAAGTTATGTTTTTTCTTACACTTCTTGCACAAGTAACTGGAAGAGCAATTTCTCACACTGTGCAAATTAAAACAACAAAAACATAAATTATGCTTTTTCACAAATTCTACTCTTTCTCTTACACTTAATTTCTGAAATTTAGGACAATTAAAAAGCTTGTGATTACTCAAATTGCATAATCTACACGAATTCTGTGCATGTTTTTCGTTTACATTAGAAACCACAGCGGTAACTCTATGTGTAACGTTTTTTTTAGTAGTCACACTCTTTGAAGCGTTGAGAGTTCTAGCATGATCTTTAAGAAATTCTATAAGATCATTTAAAGTAGGCAAGTTCTCTTTCTCTAATTTTCTTTCCCACCATATTTTGGTGTTAGGATCTAATTTTTGCCCTAAAATGTATGCAAATACATTGGAAGAAAACCCTTTAACACTCTGATTTAAAACCTCTAATGATCTCACGCATTCGTTTGTAATGTCAATCAAGTTTAATATCGCTGACGCTGACTCATTTTGCATAGGATTCATATTCATAAATCGTTTCAGATGAGCATACACTTGTTCGCGGTGATTAGAGAACCTTTCTTCTAGTAATGAAAAGGCTAATTTATAATTAGAGTCAACTATAGATATTGACTGCACAATACGATAAGCATCTCCTCTTAGCGCAGATTTTAAGTACTGTAATTTGACCGCATCTGTTAAATTAGGATTCGAATCAACACTGGCTAAAAAGATATCTTTAAATGAAAGCCACTCATGTAAGTTACCCGAAAACGTTGGCAAAGTAATTTTGGGTAATTTAACATTGTTCTCAGCATTCGTACAACCCGAAGATTCCGATTTATTTTCTTTGGAAAGTTCAGCTAATTTACGATTTAATTCGACTTCTACATCTAAGAGAATATCGTCAATCTCTTCTTTCTCTTTTACATAAGCATCAATACTTTCATCAGTACATAACCCAAACAAAGAATCGAAACTGGAATTTATCTCTGTCTCAAGCGCTTTAAATTTATTTCTCAGTATTTCCAAATCACTTCTTTGGACATTTTCATCCGCAACTTTTTGTTTTAATTTTGTCAACTGTGTTTTCAATGTACATTTTTTCGCTAATATCTCCTTTAGTGACATTTTAATTAGCAAAAGTCAATAAACAAATAAACAGCTTCAAAAAAGGAAAGGGTACTTACCCTTTTGTTTCTACAGAACTTCAATCTGGAAGTATCGTAAATAATCCTTCGTTTCAAAAAACCGAAAGTAATATCACAGTCTCTAAACTTTATTAACTGTTCCGGCTCTGAACGGCCAGAAATTGTAATGAATCTATTTCCCGTCGATAGCTATAAATCACAGTAAAATAATACCACACATCTATTAGAAATTATATTCAATATATTTATTTTTCTAGCGACACTCTGGTGCTACGCTCCTTGCGTACAGCGTCACATCTGAATCGCAACTCGGAATGCACAAATATGTATATCATTTCAAGAAGCTACATGTTCTATTCAAACTGCAATAAATCTAAAAGGAAATAAAAAAAGTATAAAAAACAGTTTCTCACAGACGATAGTTCAACGCTACTTCAAGTGCGCATGCGCTATTCGTCAACATTCTCCTCTGTCGGAGACAGGCTGGCGCTAATAATTCTTAGCTAATACAAAACATTATATATATAACGGTTTATATACAGCTTTTAGAAAGAAATCCGTTATTAATGAATTTAGTATTAATTTATCAGTTTATGATTCAAAGATTAACTGATTTTTAATTTTCAAGAATTTTCTCATTTAAAATGTGTCTGTTTTGTCTTCTAATGCAATGAACCCGTATAGCACAGATAAAACGTCAAGTTTTACTAGTTATTGAACTATTAAATATTGACAGCACTCTATGCTTTGAATAGACTGTAAGTGTATTTATTCTTCAAATTCTTATCGAATTTAGTTCTGAACATTGTAGCAAGGACTGGCACTTAATACCATTTAGTCTACTATGCAGAACTTACACAGATTTTCTAGAGATTTAAATGGACACAAAAATTCCCCAAACCTTCTCTTCTGTTGTAGCAAGCGGCAAGGGTGTGTCAGTCATAGCTGTAAACGATTAATTTCTTGCAATCACCCCTCCTATCTTTTCTACGTTCCTGATTCGTAAGCAGTCGCGGTGGCGTGGGTTGATGATACTAATGATGCAGCCTCATCTTCCAGAATCCGATATTCGGTTCGCCAACGGTTGGAAGCTCGTTTACAGTAACATTTTTCGACATCATTTCTTGTCTGCTCTGCCGATTTTGTAATCCTCCCTCTACTTTCACCTTTCAGCTTCCTGAATTTTGCAACGATATTCAGAAAGAATAAAATTTTATATCTCTGCATTTTTGTTATGTTTTTTCCTGATTGGTTATGTCAGAAATTGGTATATGTGTGAGAGTTTGAACTAAAATATATAAATGATGAAAAATAACTAAATTTGGACATTAGGAAATGTGTGTTTAATATTTTCTTTCAAAAATGGTTCCTGTTTAATGTTTTCCTAACAAGATAATTCCATTCTGATCTGGCAACATATATAGACCTTACTAGTGATAATATATATGGCTATTAGTAAATTTGTAATATTAGTAGGTTGCGAGGCTCGTATCCAAGTTACATATAGGAGAAAAACTGCAATAATGTCCATTGGGCTACCCAGTTCGAAGCCGGGTCGAACTACCAGTGTTCAACGATCTTAACCACTTGGCCCCGGCTGTTCTCTAATGACCAAAAGAACTGCTGAAAACGATGGGGTAGCAGTAGTCATCTCGAGTTTGGCTGTGGCAAATGAATAAGGTAGTTGGTTTTCCTCTTAAGGAATATTAGTTGATAAGGCGTAATTCCTCCCCCCCAATGGAGATATCTAATAGGTTGGCCCCCTTTGCCTCCTATCAAGGGACGAACAGTTAGAACCATGCCTCCTCCTGGATTCGAGCCTCGGTCCTTTGGTATCGCAGTTGGTTCCCCTAACCACTATGTCATCTAGGCGGCTAAGGCGTGAAAGTCATTAGTTACATTTACACTTATGGAACAAGTCATTGCGGTTTCCTCCGAAAACGTCGGAGAAAAAACAGCGCAAGGCGAAAACCTTGTGGTACAAAACATCGTGAGAGAAAATAAAGCAGAGAGAAAACGTCGCAATTTTAAAACAACGTGGTGCAAAATATCGTCATCGAAAATGAAGTGGTTCAAAAACTTTGCAGTTTAAAAGCATCGTCGTCGAAAATATCGTGGTTAAAAATAAAGTGCCTACAAAACATCGCGTGACGATAACATCGCACACATGCGTTTTGTAGGTTTTAAAAACTGTAAATGCATTTTCGCATCGTGATTTGGCAGGGCAAGAAGCTAAGATGGATATTTTTACTTTTTATATTTCATATTTTTGAATGAACTAATAAATTTTTGCTGAAAAAGTAAAAATTTATTAGTAATAAGCATTTAAAAATTGAAAATGACTAGAAAATTGATGCAACTTACAACCCTTAATAGAATTTTAAATTTACATAGTTAATTAACAAAGGTCATTAATAAATTAATATTTTTTTTAATATATAAAGTTTTACTTATAATGTTTCATGAAAAATACAGCCTAAAAATGTGTAAAAAAAGGAAGATAAATAAATGCATGATTACATCTATAAAAATTGCTTAGTTAATTATGAAATTACTTTCTTTCACGTTTGTTAATCTGATATTATTTTGGTGAAAATTATGTCTTGTTTTGTTTCCGTTTATTCTTTAAGTGTCGTTAACATTTCTTACGCTTCCAAATTTGTATGCAAATATGCATTTACAACTTTTACAACCTGAAAAACGCATGTGTGCGATGTTATCGTCACGCGATGATTTGTAGGTGTTTTATTTTTTATCAGGATATTTTGTATCACGTTGTTTTAGAACTGCGATGTTTTCTTTTTCTCCCACGATGTTTTGAACCACGACGTTTTCGCCTTGCTTTGTTTTCTCTTCGACGTTTTCGTCCGCGATTAAGGCCCACCAGCGGCCGAGCGGTAAAGACGCTGAACACTGGTAGTTCGGTCCGAGGTTCGAATCCCGCGAACGGGCTGGCTGCATGGGTGTTTTCGTGGTTTTCCCCATGTGTAACGTGTATACGAGCCAGTTTCCCTTAGAAAGTCCTCCACGAAGGCATCCCTCCCCTTAGGCAGATAGCCCTCGTGTGCTTTGCCATAATTAAATAACCTAACCTAACCTAACCTAACCTAACCGTCCGCGATGTTTTCGGCTGTAACCGTTCATTGGAAGCCAATGTGTCTAAGAAAGACTCACTTGAGATATTCCCTACTTCATACAGGTAGCCTCATTTGAATTAGGATTTTAAAGGTAGAAGCTTCATTAATCTGCGAGTTCTAGCGCTAATATAGCTGAGGATTTAATAAATTTAATTTTTTAAAAGAAAGTTTTCTTATACTAGTTTTGAAGGCTCGTTTTAGGTTACTGTCACTAGGCCGACATGCTAATACATGTTTACCATTTTTTAAAGCTTCACAGAATAGTCATGAGCACATGACACGGCGTAGGACCACGGAATGATGCATCGTGCAATGGACATTGCATAATATAAGCAAGGGTTATAGTTAATAATAGTATATAATCAAGAGGGAGAGAGGGCACCTACCGGCATCAGGACAAGCGCTAGTTTTTTTACTGCTCAGTGCAAGTTCTGCGGCCCGGTTCCTTTCTAAATTGTAAATATTTTGCTGCCCCTAACCCTTTGCGGACACCTTAAAATTCCCTTCTGTACGCACAGAAAAATTAAATGAGGAAAGATTTTTAGGTTACTCTGAACCTTCTTTATTTATACTGGATGGCAGCACAACACAAACCAGTCCATAGATTTTAGACATGTTTAGCTTTAAAAGACCCTCATTTTTTCAAAGAAATCTTCCAGAATTATTTTAGGATATAAAAGTAATCGTTTGAAGAGAAATTTGTATGTTATTTTCTTGGCTGTATGCTAATCTCCTTATTCTATATGAGTTTTAAACTTTTACCTTGAAATCTTGCCTAAAATCAAACGGCGAACATCAGGTGTGCCCAGAGGGGGATCACTGAGAGATTAGGACAAGACCAAAAACTGTATCTTTGTTTCTCTGCAGCTCATCAGTGAGCTCATTCACAATGGAGAGGTGGGTCAATATTCTGTGTTTCATTTCCTGTTTTTCTGTTTCTTCTTTTCTCTTTTTTTGGGGGGGAAGGGGAGGTTTGGTTATCAACAATGAAATTGTTGGGGTGATTTTCTGAAAATCGGGGGTAATTTTATCAGTTAGCTGTTTGTTTTTTCAATAGAGCAACTCTCATTCTCTCTTTCGCTTTCGTTCAAAGAAGTTTTCTTAGCACTATGTTTTGATAGTATTGAGTTGTGCACTTTTATTTAATGTTATTTTATAGTTTATAATTTCTAATTGTAGGTATAATATTAGTTAATTTTTTTCGGATTTTTAATTATTTTCGAAATGGATCGGAGAGGGCTGACCATGTCTGAATCGCTGTCTTCTACGTGCTTCCCAGCAATGCTTGTTTCAGCACTCTTTTTCGAAGCTCTATTCATTCAGTGTGCTCCCACAGAATTAAAAGAATAAATGCTATCTTTACAAAATTTTACCTGTGTTCTCCTCTAGGCCTGATTTAATTGCCTACTTTTTTTGTCGAAATTCCAACTTTAAAAGCTAGCGCGCCGGGAAGGACTAAACCATGCTGGCCCCTGACCGGCATCTAATCAAAGCTGCTTTTTGAGCTGTCTTGTCGATCCTATGACGCTGAGTTTATCGGCCCATTCCTTTTTTTGGCGGGGGGGGGGATTACAGAAGTCTTCAGGACTAATTTAAAATTCTTCACTGTAGGACAATATTCATAACATCTTTTTTTTTGGGGAGGTGGGGAAATTCTCTTATGAAACTCCTGAACTCAAAGCGACAGAGTTTTTCAAGTTTCTGAAAAAGGGATGTAGAGGTAATAGGTCATTTCGAAGCGGGAGACGTAAAAAATGACCAATGCCCTCGCCGGGATTCGAACTTGGACCTCTCGAATATGTACCGAGTGTGCTGCCGTTACACCACGCAGGCATACAGGAAAGCGGAAGAAAATACAAGGTCTGCTTTTTTAAAATTGTCTCAAGTTGAATCGTAAGGCTTTCTTATACGATTGTAAAAAATAATGAACTATAACGTAAAAATTGGCACGATCAAAATTTTTTGACGCTTAACATCCCTATGCGGGATTCTCTCGGTAATTAGGAGAGTAATTTGTTAATATTTCGTACCCATTGAAATAGTAAATGTGGAATAATAAGTATCGCGTTGAAATTTTACTTTCAAGTTGACGAGAAACCTTGTCGAAATCGAAGTATTTCTCGACACAAAGGTGTTGCTGTAATATTCATCGCTTGTGGCGTAGCAGATATGCATATCCTCTAGCAACACGGAAAAGTAATGAAAAGTGACTGTTTCAGAAAACTTTCCAGTTATAATGAAGGAAAAATAAAACGCATTTTCTATCTTCCCCACTAAATGCGTTTCACCACTTAAAGCCTTTAATCTAATTTATTATATTTTCCCGAACTCCGTTATGTGTGGCTCTGACAGCCCTGATGAATGTCAGAGCGCTTCCGCAAGGGGGCGCCGTACTCGCTCTCTTCGTCTTTTTCACTTCTTTTCCCGAAACATAATATTAATGTTTCGCAAATTGCCTTGGCATGAAGCTTTTGCTGTGGTTCTTTTTGTTCAGCTTTTACGTTTTCAGGTTTTAGTTTAATTCTTTTCTTTTTTTCCCTGTTATTTTCTAGTTTCAGCCAATTCAGAGAAATAAAATATGTATTACGTGTAATCTGGGTTTCCGGACGCGTATATTATTTTCCATTCTCTCTCTCTCTCTATCTCTTCTGTTTTTCTTTTCTTTCCCTGTCTCCCTTTTCGGGAGATTAGCTCAAATATTCTGCCAAGAATCGCGTTTTTGAACCCATTCTACTCAGAATTATCTTTTTTTGCGGGACTTACAATATGGCTACCGGGTCAATAAATATGCAAATTTTATCTGTGTTTCCTTGATGTTCTTGGTATTGACAACAAAGCATAAAGAAAACCTTTTCAATATTTTAGAATGAAAAATAAGTGTTATTACGTGTTGCCTGAAAGAATAGAGGGGGGGGTGTAGATTTGAATTAATGTTTATGAAAAAATGTTAAACTTATATAAAAGTCCTGGAACTCATCTTAAAAAGTTCTTCGAGAGTCAAGCATAGATATTTTATATTGATCTTACATCAGTGTAGAAAATTCCTACATTTATACAACATGAGAATGAAACCTCTTCTAATCATAAATAGCATAAAGTTGTAGAGTCATTAGGATTTTTGGAAGCAGGAGATGTGAAAAACATGCAATGCCCTCGCCGGGACTCGAACCCGGACCTCTCGAATACGTGCCGAGTGTGCTACCGTAACACACTCACAAAGGCCTGCATAAAGGAGAAAGAAAATAACTTATACTAAAAAGAACTAATTTTTGTTAATTTACAGGGAAAAAATCAGCATTTCCAAAAAGTAAAATGCTTGAACATGCAAAACATAGAATACTCTCATTTACTAATGGTTTTTAAGTCCGTGTAAACAATATTTGTTTAGATATATTGTAGTTTCATGTTCAAAAATTGGCATCACAGTGGGAAGGTATAGTGGTATGCTTGAAATGGTGGTTAGGGTAATAGGGCTAAATGGGTTACGAATTAAATTGGTTTGATTTGGGTTATGTGATTACGGCAAAGTACTCGAGGGTTATCTGTCTAAGGGGAGGGAAGCCTTAATGGAGGAGTTTCTAAGGGAAATTGGCTCGTATATACTTTACACATCGGGAAAATGGCGAAAACGTCCATACAGCTAGCCATTCACAAGATTCGAACCTTGGACGGAACTACCAATGTTCAGCGACTTTACCGCTCGGCCGCTGGCGGACGTTGCGGATTAGAATCTTGGCGGACAGGCTTGCAACATGAGGTTTTCATGATTTATCCTTCACGTAACGGGAATATTGAATCAGTTACCCCTTGGAAGCTCTTTACGAAGGTATAGCTGTTTTTTGGCGGATAGTCCCCTGTTTTGCCATATTCACATAAACACACCTGAAGTCTGTGTTTGAGCTGAATCGTCGAAATGAGAAGATTGCAGGCTGCTATGATGTAGAAAAAAGCAGATCATGGTTTGAATCTGTCAGGTCTATGTATTAGAACAAAACTCGAGTTTTATCAGCTGCTAAAAGTGCGGAAAGATGGCCAATTTGGAAGGCTTAAAGTATAATAATATTGTTACGAATTTTGTGTATGGGTGGATGATTTCAGCGCAACTGTATGGGAAATTGTATTTTTGTATATAATGTGACATGAACCAGTGCTTTATATAGTGGTAGGTTCAAACTCGACAGGGACCATGTGGTACTGCCTTGTCTTCTCCTTTGGTTGTGGCAATGCTACCGTCTTTTTCCGAAAATAAGACACTGTCTTACTTTCTTTTTTGCTCCAAAATACGCGCTAGGGCTTATTTTCGGGGACGGGTAAAAATAAAAGTATATTTATATATTTTTATTTAATATTTATTTTACACAGAATACAGAAATTTAAATTTATTCAATTACAGTCATGTCATCTTCTTCTGGAACATCGTCATAAATAAAATTCTGAATTATATTCTGATTTTCTTCCAAATCCATTTCCTGTTGAATCATTGGTCCGAATCTCTCATGTCTTGCGATATAGCTATCGTTAAATGAATACTTCTTGTCTAAGTAGCCTGTTCGTAGTGCATTGGAAACACCACTATCAGTTATTTTGTCCCATGAATTTTTTACCCAATTCACAACTTCTTGTAAGCCTGGTTTTACAAAATTACCTCGATGATTTCTCACCATTCTGTTTTCAATATATTCATTGATTTCCATCCGCAAATGATCCTTGAATGGCTTGTTTATTGCAATGTCAAGTGTCTGGAGGTAACCAGTCATTCCTGCCGGAATCATTATTTGATCAATCTTCCTCTCAGCAAGAAAGTTTTTCACGTGTTTAGCGCGGTGAGTACTGGCTGAATCCCAAACTAGTAAACCTCTATTCTGACCCCTCAACAGTGGTGGCAGCATAAAATGAACCCACTTTCTTATAACTGCTTGGATGCACCAGGCGTTTTCCCTTTCAATGACATAAATTCCTGAAACAGGTTGAATCTGGTCTTTTTTACCTTTAGTGATTAAAAATGGCGATACTTTCTTGCCATCTAGACGCATCGCCAAAATACAGGTAACACGTGCACTATCGTAACCGGTAAAAGGAACGCAAATTGACGAAGAAGTTTTGTGGTGAATTGTCGTTTGAGCTCCTTGGCCTAGGAATACCCCGGTTCATCCCATAGCAATCTTTTGGAGA
>KK116604.1:36725-52358 GCA_000611955.2 Stegodyphus mimosarum
CATTATTAAACCCCGGTGTAGAATAAAATCCTTTCGTAAAGAAATTTTCGTTTCCTTTTCTAATAGCTAACTGCGTAGGCGTAGTATTCTGTGGCCATTTATTTATTCACTGATAGGTTCACAAGCTTGAGCTACCTTTTCTAGTAATTATTACAGGCAAATTAGTAATATTCCTCCGCGTTTGAAGTGTTCGAAGATTGTACACTTGGTTGTTTGTTAACATACATATGGCAGGATAGCTTTTGTGCTGTGTGTCTGGCTGACTCCCAAATAATGAAGTTAAATCTCGGATATTTTTGGTTTACACTAATGCTGAAGGAATCTTTCACTCCTCCCTGCAATGTATCAAGTGTATCATGCGTGTGTTAACTATTCGGATTCATCAGTTGCAAGAGGAAGTTGGTAGCGTACGTATTATAGTTTGTAGAGAGTCATTAGGATTTTCGAAGTAGGAGACGTGAAAATGAGCAATGCCCTCGCCGTAACTCGGAACTTGCACCTCTCGAATACGCGCCGAGTGTGGTACCGTTATACCACGAAGGCTTGCAGACCGGAGGGAAAAAATACGTTATAGATTAACCGCAATAATGTCTATTGCTGATTATTTCATGGCAACCATGGGCATAATTCGTTCTGAGACAATAAAGTAACCTGAAGCCTTTTATATAAATATTTTTTTTCCTTTTTTCCTTTTTTTTGGAGAAAAGGAGAAACAAGGATATCTCAAAAAACTTGTTCTTACTAGCACATTTGATAGAAAAAATTTAAGACTATTATATGAAAGAACAATATATTAGTTTACTGCATCAAGATCAACGACGTGCAATGCCTAAACCCCCCCCCCCCCATTAAGATATTCGACGAGTATAGTTACTGTTCGGAGAGTCTGATTAAGCCACCCTTTCAAGGGGACTTTAACATCTATTTCCTTCTCTTTAATAAGGATTAGGAGGAAGCATGTGACAGTTTTGTGACCCGTTAAAACCTGACTCGTGTTGGTGGGCCTGAGGGGTTCTTTCGAGACGCGCTCTGATTTTTCTGAAGGTGCCTAATTGCTTTCACTCGTGTATACGTCGGCTGCAGAAAATATTCATTACTATTAACCTCCGATTCTCTACAGAATCTAATAATGCTTTAAATTAGCATGACCAATCAGCATCCTGTCCAACGTTCAATCCTTGTTTTCAATCTTCGAAGATTTGTCTTTATAATAATTTTTTGTTGTGTTAGTATTGACGTTGATTCGCCGAATGCACGAGAACTAAATTATTTGACTACTTAATGTTGTTTTTATCTCCTCGAGCGCTCAGAGAGAACTAAAATATTTTGACTATTCAATAGTCTGTCTCGGACTGTTTATGATTATTCTCGGTTTAGAAAGCATTGTTTGAAATCCTAAACCTTGATCAACTGAGTGCGTCCACGCTACCCTCAATTTTTTCCCTGTGCCATTTTGTTTTCTCTTCACCTTTCTGAATCATATTAACCGAGATGCTGATGTCACTGCTAACAGTGGAAATAGTAACTGAAGTAAACAATAACTTAAGAAAGCAACCCCATCTTATGAGATGTTAAAAGCTAACATAAAAAAGGTTCGTAGATTGCAAATCATAAAATTAAATCAGGAGAACAAGGCTTATGACATTGATTGCATTATTGCAATTTTAAAATTCATAATTTTAAACATATAAATGTATATAAAAACACTTACTTGTTTTTTTAAAATAAAAGTTTTAAAACTTAGTTTTCCATTTTAAATTCCTTTATAAATTGTTGCCATTCACAACTTCCAAACAAAGAATAATTAAACATTCTGATATTTTCCAGTTTTTGAAATGTTAAGTTATTATTTTGGGGGGTTAACAGTTCGTTGACACTTTGTGAATAAACATGCCAAAAAAAAATTAACCGAAAATTTGGAACCTTTTCTACTACTCAAGCAGAACAATATTTACAGATATCCAAAGCAAATCCGAATAACTTCATTACCCGAACACTCTCAACAGTTTTCACCCCTAAATATAAATAGTGTAGCGGATGTATTAAAAAAAATGTTTGGCAACATCTCTAAATATGAACACTGATCAGCTGACTGCGTCATTTTTTTCACACATTTCGTGACACAAACTTTTTTTTCCCCTTCGCCTTTTCAAATAGAAGATAATAATGTACACCCTGCACGCAAAATATCTCCCGTTCTACTGGGGTTATTGATGAATTTTAACTTACGTTTTTCATACTTCGAGTATGTGACTTGTATGTTAGATTTATATGTAGCTTTGTTCGAGCATAGGTATTTTGGCACAAAATTGGACTTTTTTTGAAATGACATACCACTATTTTCAAGTATTTCGATTTTTCGACTGAAATTATACCTCAACCTTAAATACCGTAAAATTTGGTGCGAAACTTCCCGAGAAATTTAAATATTTATCTTGGTGCAGTTTTTTCAGTTTGCGCCAAGAATAATTCACTTGGCGAAATTCTTCATTTGTGGTAACCTATTTTTCTTTCCCTTTCATTGTGGGCGAGTACAAAAAAAATTGCATCGTTTGTTCTTTCAAATAATTTTAACAGTGTGCGTAAACCACATTTGGCGTTATTATTGCTAATAACAAATATGATAAATTTCAAAACGTGCCAATATATAAATTCACGCATATTGTAGGATTAGTTTGAATAAAAAACTGAGTTCTTGCAAAATACATTTACTTTAAGTACATGTATTTTTAGATGTATCTAGAAAGTAAAAGTAGAAGAAAAGTACTACTTTTCTTTTTATTATTAAAAACAAAATTAGTATTTTTCTTTTTAATAATAAAAATTTTCTAGGTTATAATAAAAACGTTTTCGAAAAATTTATAAAAACTGTTTCAAAATACAAATTTTAAAAGTAAATCAGAAGATATCTGTGAATTTAATTTGGATTGAACCTACATTTCGAACTGATAAAAAAGGAATCAAGTTAGTTAAATAAAAAAAAATTAATATATGTATACCAAATTCAATTAACAGTGAAGAGCTAAATTTTCAAAAACTGCTCGTGCGATTTTTATAAAACTTAGCAGATTCTGCGATATCAATTTGAATCGCAGAATCGAAATATGGAAAAAAGTCTATTTTCCATATTTCTTATATTTCAGAAAATGTACTACATTTTCTGTGTATTATTTCTCTATATAAGTGTATGAAAGATATAACAAAATACGATGGCTACTTGAAGAATAATGGGCGACCTCAAAATTAAGTGTTCTAGATTTGGTATTCTCCCCCTAAATTCATCTGTTCTCCCAAATTCGAGATCTTTCCATGTTATGTAATCTTTAATGCAGATACCTCTTGTCCAATCAAAATAATAGTAGACCAAAACTTTTTTAACTCGGAACTGAAACTTTGACTTCCGTATTGAAACATGACATGTATATACTATTCTGTCTGTACTATACAGTATATAGAGGGAAAGATAATATATAGAATAGGGGTGGGCAGACATTTCCAAGGCACGGTCTACTTCTAATTTTTTGAAGGTGTTGCTGTCCACCCAATGACGTAGGTGTGGTCAGCTAAAAAAAGGTCTACTATATTTATTATAACTTAATAATAAATACGGAATAGTTTACTTAACCTACCTAACCCTACCTGAAAAAAAAAACTTACTTTTTTAAAACCGCGCTTAAAACAAAACGCAAGGTACAAATATAGTACACAGGTAGGCAGAGCCAAAGAATGATGTTAAATGAAGTGCAACTTTTTTTAAATTACGATACTTCGTCCATTAGATTCCACTCCTTCGTCCATTAGTTATTCTTAGGTTCTGAGCTACGTGCTTTTAAAATTTCGCCATTTTGGAGGACAAAAACTTCCGTTTTCCTGAAGAGATAAAGAGAATGTGTAATTTATATTTTCAGTTATCGTGCGCTTCCAATGAAGGTACATGTGTCGTTTGCACATTCATCGAATCATTTGCTTAAGTAAACGCAGTGGCATCGATTGTGAAAAGCTGATTCTCCAGTCTAGTTTGCATCGGTTCTTTTAGTATGCGTGTCTTAGGTCTTAGTAAAGGCGGTCACCCCAAAATGTCTTGGTGGTCCACCGGCCGATCGCGATCGACTTGATGTCCACCCCTGATATAGAAGATATATGTAGAAGATGATATACAGAGGACATATATACAGTGCATAGAAGGTATATGTAGAAGGTAATATACAGAGGATATATATATATATATACAGTTAGAGAAGATATATATAGATTATATATATATACTGAGAAAGTTGACAAATTTTCTATTTGTTGTTGAGAGAAAAAAACTAGAAAAACTAGTAGAAAAATCTGCGCGTAGTGCTACAAAATTTTATACGATCTGATATGGGAAATGAAATATATGAGAGAATTATTTAAGGATTGTAAGAGCCATGATCCCCTACCTATTTTCATTTTTATGAATTTGCAAATTTTATAATGTACATTTGGAACGGAAAAAGTAAAAAAGTTGAAAATACAAAAACCAGTGAAAACCAAAGTTAATCTTTTTTTATTTAGAACTCCAAACAAAACTGGTCAAGGGAAAAGTGTTCTGAAGCTTTAAACAAAGTCAGTTAACTGAACAACAAGAACCGGTTTCATTCCGATCGACCTCTATCGTCAATTAACATAATGGTTATTAATTCTAAAAATTTTTTTATATACAATACTTCAAAAATTCTATACAATTTTGAGGCTCTCATTGAGTTGGTTTCTTTTCTCTACCCTTTTTTGTTGTCCGAACACAAATAGAAACAAACGATACAAGGAAAAAATGTTTACATGTAATGCCGAAATAAATTCGTTTACGTAGTTCTAATAAAAAAAATAGTTGCACTTCATTTAACATGGTTCTTTGACTCTTCTTATCAGTGTATTCTATTTGTACCTTGCGTTTTGCTTTAATAAAACATTTATAATCAAAGGAAAAGGTTGGATGAATTACAGTCGAAAGAAACATCTATAAAATTGGTAAAATAATAGGACAAGAATAAAAATAATAAAATGCTGTACTAATTACAATGTAAAGCTCAATTTTTTATCAAAAAATTTGATTGTCAAATGTAAAGGCTAAATAAGGGCCAGGTTCGAATGCGTACTTAAAATGAAAATACTTTTTGCTAAAGTAAAAGGAATGGAGAAATAAATGCGACCACTGAGGGGAATTAAGTAAAAAAAAATTGTTTAAATTAAGTAAAAAAAGTTTCTTTCGATTGTAATTCGTCCAATTTTTTCCCTTGATTATAAATGTTTTATTTCGGCATTATATGTAAAAGATTTTTCCTTGTATCGTTTGTTTCTATTTGTGTTCGGAAAACAAAAACGGGTAGGGAAAAGAGACCAACTCAGTGAGAGCCTCAAAAATGTATAGATTTTTTGAAGTATTGTATATAAAATTTTTTTTTAGAATTAATAACCATTATGCTAATTGACGATAGAGGTCTCAGTGAGTTGATCGGAATGAAACCGGTTCTTGTTGTTCAGTTAATTGACTTTGTTTAAAGCTTCAGAACACTTTTCCCTTGACCAGTTCTATTTGGAGCTTTAAATAAAAAAAAGATTAACTTTGGTTTTCACTCTTTTTGTATTTGCAACTTTTTTTATTTTTCGAAATGTATATTATAAAATTTGAAAATTCGTAAAAATGAAAATAGGTAGGGGATAATGGTTCTTACAATCCTTAAGTAATTCTCTCATGCATTTCATTTCCTATATATATATGTATATATATCGTTCTATATATTATCTTCGGGAAAAGTCCGATTTTGTGTCAACACTTAAGTTAGAACAATATTGCATGTAAATCTAATACATATCCTAAGCGCGCATTCGAGTTGTAAAAAACGAAATTAAATTTCATCAATCGGCTCAGTAGAACCTCAAATAAGGAACAGTTCCCCCCCTTTTTTTTGTGTGTGTGTGTGTGTGTGTGCAGAATGTAATATCGCGAAATTGTATTTCTATAGTGTGTTTCTACACTACAAGAAAAATAACAGGAAACACAGGCTATAGGTTTCATCGAACATGGTTGGAGAAACATTGATTAACACTGTATACTAAAATTAGGCAACTTTCAAACTAGAGTGACTTTAATTTTGTAGAAAAGCATCAAATTTCTGAAAATTTTGCCGAATTTGCATTTCAAGATAAAATGCTTTGCTTTTGCCATTTTTCGTCTGGATGTTGTCTAGCCTTCGAGACACGCAGACGGTGAAATTTATTCGAGTTAATTACAGTGAAGGTGACTTTAATAGTGTTTTGCTTTTATAATAGAATAAATCAGAAACAACTGTAATAAATATCTTTTATGATGTAATTTCTTTATTTTGGACGCATTTTATTATTCTTCTGTTTCGAAGTACGGAATATATGCGAACATCATATATTACATACCTTGACATTTTTTTTGTGCACTTGTTAGAAACGACATTTTGCCTTAAAGATTGATGCTATGCTATTTTATTTCTGATTACAGGGTACTGTTTCTGTAATCGGGACCGGATTCAGATATCTCCAAAATCTGACGATCTGGCGAAAAATTCGAAGCATAAAAATTATCGCCAAAATAAATAAAATACATTACGGTTAAGTTGAAGAAAAATCCAAGGGAAAAAATAACAACAGATATTCGTAAAATAAGAAATTTTTAATGTAAATTAAACAACTTTCCAAAGAAATCAGAAAAAAAAAAAAAAAGCTTTCGGATATTACATTACGTTTTACATTTTTGTAACATTTTGTGTGTTACCTTTATTTATTAAATGCCACGTTCTTCACAGTTAAACCATAAAATTCAATTCAACAGCAATATGGCAAAATAATTTTAAAATGGGCATATCTTTAGAATTCCTATACGCAGTCTCGCGCGCTGGAGAAAAAAAATATTTTTTTTCGCATAGTGTTCCATTCCTCGCTTTGAAATCGTTGAGTTTGTTCATCAAAAACTTTTTATTGCCTGGCAAAATATGAAATGAATAATAAAACGAATTCCAAATTAGGTTTCCAGATGCCCATATTCAGTGGAGAATTACGTTATTCAAAATTTAATGGCCCTAGGTACCGTTGTAGTACGAGAAACAAACATACATTTATGCAGATTCTTCATTATTTAATTTCTTTACATATAATACAGGGCTCTAATATTTAGTGGCAACAGTTTGAAAAATGAATCAACGCAGAAAGTGAATCGACGCAAAATGGCAAAAATTAATAGCCCTTCTGGGCTAAAAATTCATTTTATGGTTTTTTGTGCACTATTTTTCAGACTGAATAATTCCTCGTTCCTGAGGAAATTGTTTGGAAGATATTTCATCATTCGGCAAGTCCAAATTTCAAATCCATGGTAAATACAATAATAATAAAAACACGTGGTGATCGTTAAGTCTTTGGAATTTGCATTCTCGTTGCCAATTTTGAAAAGACATTCTTTTATTTTTTTCTTAAAAAAGTTAGCATTGTAACGACTTTAGAAGTAAATATTAGCTACTTCATATGAAGCACCAATCTCTTGGCGAGTTTAGCAAAAATTTGCCGACGATTCCGGTCCCGATAGCAGAACAGCACCCAGAATGTTGTGAAGTCAGTTTAAACTTTATAGGCCAAAAGTGTCCTGTGTAAAAAATCTAATGTTGTATCGGTATATCAGTGGCTTAATGGCTAAAGCCGCTAAATACTGGTTTCGATTCCTAGGCTGGCTACATTAGTTCTTTAATAAAGCTATCTATATACATCCCTCCCAGTAAGTCGATAGCCTCCCTATGCTTACTCACAATTAAAATAATGTAATGGTTGCGCTCTGTGTTCAAGAAATTTCCAATTAGTAACGTGTTTCGCTTTGATTAGTGTAATTAGTAACGTGTTTCGTGATTCCAATTAGTAACGTGTTTCGCTTGAAAAATGCTATGAGAATTTTGCTTGTTAAAAGTATTAGATATTTCGGAACAAACTCGAATTGGCGCACAGGGTTTCTGCCACTTTTGCATTCTTTGTAACTGGGTGAGCTACTTATAACACCATATTGGAAGCAACATGATACGTTCTATGTAAATGTGCTTAGTTTTTTATACTGCTTCCACAACATTTCTAGGAAATATTGTGGTTGTCTTAAAAGTTCCGGTAATTATTTCTAAATCTGATAAAGCTGCGTAATTAAACTTCGAGAAGGAATTCGATGAGGTGTTACAAAACGAATATTGCTGAATTTTGGCAATTATTAATGTGTGATTAAATAAGACCATTCGTCGTGCATTAAATTTGTATCTGCCTATTTAATTTTTGATGAAAATATCACCATTATCTATTTCATGGGACTTATTCTCACCAATCGTTAAACAAAATTTAAAAAATACATAAATATATATATATATTGTTACAGATTTTGTATTTATTTAGCTATTTATTTAGAATTGTAATTAAAATTGTTTTATTTTCGTGTGCAACGCAGCGCGGGACGAATTTTAAGAGAAAGCTGAGCCGAAAAAAATAAAAATACAAGAGCGTGTGCATTTAACGTTTAATAAATAGATATCTTGTAATTGTTTTTTCTATCTTGAAAAATCAAGAAAATACGAGAAGGTTCTCGTCATTAATTAAAAAGCTTATAAAAGCCGAATTAAAACATCTCAACTCAGTTGAAGTTGCTTTAAGCGAACTGTTGTTTACTTAGAGCTGTTATTGATTGTAAAGAATTCGCTGCGAGATCGAATTAGTTCCTCTGTATTTTGAATCTGAGTTCAGTTTATATTCTAGTAGTTTAAAAATATAATTGCTGTGAGATATTGTGATATTGTACGAATGTCTCCGAGGAAATATTTCAGCATTTTGTTTTATTTCTTGTGAAAAGAATAGATTTTATTAACTTTTTATCGACTTGTGCATTCAATCCATTACAAACCTGTATGCATGCAACAATATATTTATTTTTTAAATTTAGCACGCCTTAAGTTTGTTCTAAAATCTTAAATTTAAATCTTTGAGAGATTTGAGGGAAAGGGGGATCTCATATAAACCGGTAAGTACGCGAATACGTCTGTGAAGTTTTGCTTTACGATTGCTTACTTTGCATTACGAAAAATTTTTTAAAAGAATTCTCCCGCCCACATCGGTGAGATTATTTTTACAACTTTTTACAAATTGATTATTTAAAGGGAGCTACACGCGTAAGAGGAGGAATGCTTTCGTGGAGAATTGTCTAAGGGAAATCGTCTCGTATTTATCTTACACGTTGGGGGGGGACATGTAAACCGAAATTCAAATTTGAGTGAAACTACCAGTGTTATGAATAACATACATTTGGCCGCTGCTAATGCTCAACTGCTTTTATAAACTCCTGCTCATTGTTTTAAGGAATTTTGCAACTTAAAGGACATAAATGATGGAAAAACATATCAGTATACATATGTATGGAAAAAGTACATTTTTCGAACATCTTGTAAGAATATGAATATTATTTTTTTAAAAAGTAGAAGGTTGTATAAAATTTGGTAGGACTACTTTGTGGAAGTAACGGACTTAACTGTTTAAGATACTAATCTGGAAATTATGACTCTAATTATTAAAACGTCCGCATTTCGTTCACAGGTTGGTCCAACTCCAGAATGTAGCCGAGCTCTTATGAAAATGACCTATTGCCCTCACTGCAGTGGTTTGCCAGATTTGAGGCCTTGTTCCAACTATTGCCTGAACGTTATGAGAGGCTGCCTCGCTTACCACGCGGAGTTACACCAAGAGTGGAGTAACTATATAAGTAAGTAAACAAATATTTTTTCGTAGAGTTTTTTAAGATTTCTTTTTCTTTTATTAGTTTTTATACGCCTTGATACCTTCACTTGTTGTTGTTGTTGTGGTGGTGGTGGTGTCCATTACCACGTGGAACAATGGTTGCCAGAGCCTACTACGAAGAGAGATTAGACTTCTATTTTCCATCCCCAGTTTTGAAGAAGAGCACCCCGGGGGGGATCTCCCAACCCTCTCCTCTACCATCAATCCACACGAGAGGACTTTCGGGTTTCCGGATGTTTAGAAAGCCGCACCGACATTATACATTTACAAATATCCATGTCTTCTCCGGTATTCGAACCGGGCCCTTCGGTACCGTAGTAGGCTTCCCTAACCACTATACCGTCTTGACTTATCAAGAGGAACAAAAGTTGTTAAAAAAGATTACTGATAACTTTTTCGCACTGGAAGTTTGTTCGGCCGCGCAATGTAATTTTCGCTTATGTTTAAAACTTTCAGTAGAATTAGACCAAAAGCGTCATGTGATTGTGTTATTATAATGACAAAGTTTGTATACAAATGTATTTTCTGTCAATGTTTATCAATTTTTTACTGCTACTATAATCGTCAAACTGGTGATATTATCAGGAATTATATATTTTTTTACGACACAAGTATAAGGAAATGCAGAAGAAGGAAACGAACAAATGTTTAATTCATTTTTTATGAAAAAAATTTATACATAATTGCGAGCAAAATTAAGTATACAGTATTTGCAATATAAGTTGTATGCATTCTTTACAATCCGTTTCAAAAACGGTGTTTATAACGTACGCTGCCATGAAGTATGATTCTGTGTATTTTTAAAAGATGTTTTTGTAACTTTAAATGTTAGAAATACATTGCAAATTGCATGCAAAGATTTGATTTTGTGGTTTTCATGCATTGCTATGTTACAAAAATGCGATCGGTCACCGCCACCATGGTTTTTTCAAAGAGGATTGATGAGGTTAGAGCAGTTGCTCAGCCAAATGTTTTTTCTTCTATTATTTCTGTATTCTTTTCAGATTGTCATATAAAAACTTATTTGTATAAATAAAAATTTTCCAAACAGTTGTTCTTTCGCAACAAACGGATGTGTAATAGCAGCCTTAGACAAAATCTTTATACCAGTTTCTTTGGCGTCGTAAGGTCTGGTTCGGCTTATGACACTTATTAACGCTTCATAAGAACATGCTTCAAATACCCTTGTAAACCAATCTGTGTCCTAAGTGTTACAATTTACTCTCAGATTCAAACTATTGTTCCTATCTGTAAAGGTGCAGTTAGAGCAAAAGCAGAAGATGGTATACTGTCTGTCTACGAGAAGAAGAGCTCTCGCCACAGTGTCTGGCGGGTGGCGGTCGCTGTAGCAACAGGGCTAGTATATTTCAATTAGGGGCGAACCAAGGGTTGCCAATTCATCTTTAAATGCGCCAGGATGGCAAACTGAAAAGTAAATCTTTAAGGCACCCCTACGGAAAATGGGTCAAGGCTCGTTTCTACGGCAACAGACTGCTGTAGACTAACTGACGAGAGTTTTTCCTATGACAGATTGTACTCTACCAATAGGATTGAAGACTCGAGTTACCTTGGCATCTTATTGGAGCTACCTGTTAGACATGTAAGCCTAAGCAGAAATGTGGGAAATGTTTCGGCTTACTTGGGGTTATTTCTGAATCTAGCAAAGTCTTTTGAGAAATCTGAGCAGTGTTACCACAAATATAGAAATGAACCTTTTCGCTGCTGTTTACAGTTATTTCTATTATGCCTATATTCAAAGTTAGTAACATTTAATGCTGCACAAGAGCATTATAAATGTCTCGTTATCAAGTTTTCTTGCTTCTCAGACTTTTATCTGACTGCACAATCGTAATTAACATAACTGGGTGTTCAGCAAGTTGCAGGAAATCGGAGCTAATTTGAGTAAATTATATATCATATTTAGAGATAAGCAAGAAACTAGTTCAATGGCAGAATTCCAAACTAGAGAAAAGTGAAGTGAGCGAAAAATGTTGATCCACCCATTTTCTATGCTTTTCTAACAAAAAAAAGAGTTGGATTTAAAAAAAAAAGGAACTTTTGAAACGGTTGATTATGAACTCATATTTCATCAATCATCTCAGTATCTGCTCTTCTGTAATCTTTGCAGTTCTAGGTTCTTCCTTCTCTGTTGTTGAATGAGAATCCCCTTGTCATGTATCAGGTTATCTGCGCTTATTTAATGCGCTAATGCATATTCACCAGATAAATTAACTAAGCACTGATAGTCAAATTTCATTAATCATGTTGTCACCGCGGCAGATAGTTGCGTTTCTGGGAAGAATACCGTTACCATGGCGACGATTCCGTGCAATCCTTGGTGGAGTTCGCTCTGGTAAAGGGCAGATTTCAAGAGGCGTTATCTTGCGTTTTAATTTCAGGCAAATGCCGTTATATCATTCATGGCGCTTATTTGAAATAGTTTTTAAATTATTCGTATCCTAAATGGAGATAAAGTTTTGAGTAGTTTTTGTGTTCTTTTAGTTTCGCTTTTGTTCAAACGCATTTGGATCTTAAAATTATGCGAATTCAATTTTAGAACGGCATAGCTTCATAGCAAAGCTCTATGCATTTTGAAGAGAAGTAAAACAGCTCTCTCTTCTTCATGGAGCAAAAATATTCTGTGCCATTTTTCCAGAAATACATCAGTCGCATGGAGAAAGTAAAAATAAACAATATTATTACAAATTTTGTACATATATGAATAATTTTAGTGAAATTTTATGCAAAATTATTGCATTTTACTGCATAATATAACATGAAACGCTTGAGAGAAACGGTGCTCTGTCGGAAAAATAAGAATAGAGGGAAGAGTCTATTTAACATTGAGTAAATAGTTGTCTTGGTAGTTTGTGCTTTGGCAACTAATTTTTGTCGTCACATTTGGCGAGAAATCGTCAAACTTGGCGGCCATTTGGGGACATTTTGGTCCGGTCCGGTCAGTTATCAGCGTTATAGGTATTTTAATTGATCACTATATTAGCTGGAACCGTAATTCGGCCTTCATATGCCTTCCAGTAATTTCGAAAAGCAGAAAGTACTGGAAATATCTCGGCTGCTGGATGAAAACTACACTGACCTACTGAGCAACTTCCGACCTGAGTTAGCCTTGAGACAACTAACGAAATAAGTTACCCGGAGGTGGGACCATCTACTGTCTGCCAGTCACAACCTCAGGTCAGGGCCAGAGCAGATCAGTCTGGCATTTATTGTCAAAGTTAAAATTACGGAGGTACAGTTATACAATAAATACAAATTGATTAGGTACATAAGAAGAAGTACGTCTAATATGATATACAGAAGTTTTACAAAAGCGTAGTGACATGACAGTATCAGCTGCCATCTACAAAGGCAAACACTGGAACACTACATAAAATAATTTGACATTATACATTTTAAATTTTACATTTTAAAATTAAAATGACAGGAGAGTCTCAATTTTAAAAAAGAAAATAGTAACAGTAATACTACCAATTATTGCATATGAATGAATACATTGATTGGGCATGCTAAATGTGAAAATATATAAAGAAAGAATCGAAAGTACCAAATATGAAGTATTAACAAATTCTGCCTTTCGATAAGGTAAACCGATTTACAACAAAACTTGTCCGCGAAACAGAGCATGTACTATGCACAACAAACAATAACATTCAAAACATTAAAACTGAAGCTGATACATTAATCAAGGAATTAAAAGTACTCAGAAAATGCATGCTACTGAGCTACAACAAAATCCGTCTGCCAGTTACAGCATGTACCATGCATTATAAACTACATGAACCACAAACAGGTACATACATATACATTAAAAACTGAAGCTAAACGAATTACATTTTACAAGCAGACAACCGATTGGAAAACAAAACAGGCACCTGTCACGAAATTTATATAAGTACTTAGAAAGGGCAAGTTACGAATGTGGATACATTGCTAAAGCTGGGTGAAAACTATACAAGACCGGGCAGAGCGTTAGTTGTTAGTTCAGCGTGGTTCGGAGTATTGAGATATCTCCGTGTTAGCTTCGCTCTTCAGATGTGTTTTGCGTTGAGCTGTGTTTAATGTCCTTAGTATTCTGAAGTATAACTACTGATTGCATTGTGTGATATTGTGCAGAGCTGTACGAGTATTTCTGTGGAATGTTCCAGAACTGTGAAGGCCTTCTTTTGGTAAAATAAATTTTATCAAGCTGTTCTCGGTTCTGTGTGCATTTAATCTATTACGAACCCGTACGCACGCAACAATATATAAGTAAAGACATAATTAAACTCGTAAAAAACAATATATAAAGAAAGCCATAATTTAACGCAAGACTTACAGTAAGCAAAAAACTGTGTTCTGGAACTACTGAGTGGTTTTTAATTTTCATCACTAGAACATACTGCCATATATTTTGTGTGAAATTCTAGAAGCAGCAGTTTATAGTAAAAGATATTTGTTCGCATTTTTTGTACATAAGTCATCCACGCACGTGCTTACTTATTGCCCTATAAGACAAGTACATGAATATTAATTCGTAGAAACTTCTTCATCATTGATAGATGGAAAAGAATTTTATAAACAACCCAATAACAAATGCTCTTCTTTTCAATCAGCGTTGACGTGTAGCGTGTCTATTTGCGGACGCAAAGGATGTCTGTGGAGGGGAGAGGACGAAATTTCGGAAATATTGCCAGGGTGGGAGAGATAAATGCATTTCATTTGGCGCCACTCGGAACGTAAACTTGGCGTTAATCAACGATTCGAACACCCGTTACAGAGAATTAAAAAAAAATAAATAAATAAAAAATATTAATTTAACGCTAGAATAGAAAGAAAAACAAGAAGAATAATGCACTCCTTTGATGGGTGTGTTAATATAACTCGCAGAGTGTGTTTGTTTGGATTGATGTCGTGGTCGTCAATCTGTCAGTAAGATGATTTTAAGATCGTGTGTCCACTGGGTTGCCACAGCAATCGCTGTTCGCCAACATTCGCGCCAAATAAATTTTACTTCTGTAGCTTTGCCTTTTTATTGGGTCATACTGCGGTTTTTTTAGCTGAGTGAGGTATCGGAAACGGACGGGATAAACTACCTGCATCAACTGCTATATAAGCAGGTAGTAAGTAATTTTACTTCATTCTTAGTGCTAGTTTTGAAGAATGCTGTTCGATTTTAATAGTTATTTTTTCGAAATTAAATGGAAATAAATGACAGAGGAGAGCATACGACATATTTCGTTTCATGAATTTACTTAAGTGATTATTAGTAGGAATATTAATGCAGTATATGGGAATTGGGCAATAGGCTTAAGGCAGTATCCAGTGGCGGTTCCAGAAATTTCGAGCCTATAAAACCAGCCTCTTTTGGGAAAACCTTTAGAGCTCGATGGAGATGTACCATAAACTCGAACGAAATTATAACTGTTAAGAAAACTGCAGAGGATGAAGAAAAATATATTTTAGATTAAAAGAAAACTTTTTTAATTCCTACTATTAGTTCACACTCTTCTTATATCTTGTTCGAATTTTCAATCCTTAATAAAATACTTTTTATTCATCCACTCAAATAAAGTTCAATACATTTTTTAAAACTTGTAGCGGCTGATACTTGATGTTAATACAGTTTTTTCACATATTAAGGTCAATTCCTACTTATTTATTCCTGTTTATCGGAACTAAAGATCTGCTGTTTCTATTAAATATATTATAAAACTTACAAATAATGACCGTTTATTAGGAATTCTCACGTGCTGTAAACATTAATTTTATAACAACTTATAAATAAAAGTACACGACTGTGATAAATGGGATTGTAATATTTAACAAAAA
>KK116604.1:52875-73850 GCA_000611955.2 Stegodyphus mimosarum
AAAAACATGCATACATTTATGCAGATTTTTCATTTTTTAAACTTTTATGCAGAGCGATAACATTTAGTGGCAACAATTTGAAAAGTGAATCGGGCATTCAGAGTGAATCAACGCAAAATCGCAAAACGAAAGTAATAGTCCTTCGGGACTAAATCCCTTTGGACTAATAAGTGGCAACAGTAAGACAGAGTTCTAAAGATTTTTAAACGGTATCACTGTATATTATGCAGTAATATATCTAGGATCAGGTCTCTTCGCATCAGGTCAAGCATATGTCGCCTTGAGTCGTGTGAAATCATTAGATGGAATATTAATTGAAGAACTGGATTGCTCGAAACTGACTGGAAAGGTTCTTTGCGATAATGAAGCATTAAAAGAGATGGATAGATTGAGAAATTATAGACCACCATCAGGCGTCATAAATTAGAAACGAAAAAATTTTAATAATTTTAATAAAAAGTAACTAAAATAAAATTTTTCTTTGTTGACCAAGTAGGAATTGACTTAATTTTTTTTTATATATATTACTTGTTTTTATTTTAGTTTTGAAAAATAAAAGAAGTATGAAAAAACCGCATTTAATTTGGGTTGACTCAGTATAATCAGAGGTGAGAAGAATCCTAAATTTTCTGGATTCGGAATCCTAAGAGGTTCTCGAATCTCTCAAATTCCTTATCCAATAATAATAAATACTTTTTTTTAATATTAAAATTTTTAACTGAATCAGTATTCGGAAACGGCATTTACTGAAAACGAGTACACATGAAATTTAGCAAATGAAACACATGCTTAAAATTCTGAAATCCTGATTTTCATTTTCTCGAACGTAGTGCGGGATATTGAAATAACAGTTAAATTTTTTTACAGTTTTTCAGAATCAAAGCAAAAGTAAAAACCATTTAAAGAGTAATAACACTTACATAAACACTGAAATCGGACATGGCAATAAGATCGACTAATGAGACATACATGGGATCGGCATACATTGGACACAAATCAGATCGGCAAATGAGACATACACAAAACACTGAAATCGGCATATGGCATTCAAGGGTCATCAGAACCATATGTTAGTGATGCAGGCAGGGTCATTCGCGGAAGAGGGGGGAATGGGGCACTTAAACAGAAATTCCTGGATATAAGTCATTTCTCTGTAGTCTTTGTCGCAGGAAGATTTCCTACGGAGGCCCATGGATTCAAGTAGCAGTGAAAGTTCTGCAATCGTATTCTGTTTTTAAGGAATGTTTCTTTCGGATTTCAATAAAATTGAATTTTCCTTTCTTAATTTTTTAAAAATTTATTCATTTTTTTAAATGGCCGGACACTTTATTTAATAGCCATTAGCCTTGCGCCACCATAAGGGCCGGAAGTGTTGGCCATTTCATTATAGTGCCTCCTGTGAATAAACGGGCAGTTATAAATAACCATGCCTTCTCCGGGATTCGAACCCGGGCCATCCCTACGGCAGTTAGGGTCACTAACCACTATAACGGCTGGGCAGGATTCGCAAGTTTGAAGATTCGATTGTCCAAGTCCCAGTTGTCATGAATAGGCTGAAATCAGAAAGAGGATATGGAAAGCATTAGTCTTCAAACTAAGAGAATAGTCGCCTGTAGAATGCAATGGATCCTCCCCCCCCCTTTTTTTTAAGAGGAGTGTTTGTAAACATAAGTTTTCTCTCATATTCTACCTAATATTAACCAATTGAAAAGTACAATTGGTCAGGAGATTGCAAAATGTTACTTAAGATTCTGTGCATCAGGTTATGGCAAGTATACCTGGGAGACAGCAACGACGAGTGTCACGAAAGTTGTTTAAAAACTGTGTTCTTAAATGACAGCTAAGAACGGTATGCGAAATTAATTGAATTAATGAAGTAAGAAATAAATTATTCTTCTGTTGTGTTATAAGGTATTTCTCCCGCCTTCTTAGCATGCCTTCCTGGTGTAATGGTCAGCACACTTGACACGTATTCAAGAGGTCCGTGTTTCGAGTCCCGTCAAGGGCATTGCTCATTTTTCATGTCTCCTGCTTCGAAATAACCTAATGTCTATCGGTCTGTCTTCGTTTATTTTGCCTAGCAGTCGAGGAGTGTCACAGGTAATTGTCGCGGGAGGGGGCCTCGGTATTTTTTTAAAAATAACAAATCCTGCGTCTTATGGAGAACCTCAGATTTTCTGGTGAGATGAGCCCCTCTAATCATGAATTTATCACCGAATGCAAATTTCGGCTCATCCTTTAATTACTCCCATTCGCGGCCGAGCGGTAAGAGCGCTGAACACTGATAGTTCGACCTAGGTTCAATTTCCACGTGTGTTTTCGTGGTTTTCCCATGTGTAACGTAAATACGAGCCAATTTTGCTTAAAAAGGTTCTCCGCGAAGACGTCATTTCTCTTAAAAGTATATAGCTGTCACGTGCTGTGCCATAATCTAAATAACGTAACGGAACCATACTTATATTATTTCTTAACGCCCGTTTTCGTCGTTTTGTTTTACCAAATTTATTTATATTTTATAGCATTAACTGTTTTTCTATGGCAACAATACTATTACTAGGTTATTTGTGCGTCTGCCCTGCAACAGTGTAATTATCATTTGGGAAAAATTATACTTAATACGTCGGTGAAATCTTATTCACACCTAGATCATTCAAGATATATTATTTGCAGGGACACCGATAGTGCAAACATGCTATTCTTTAAATTTGACGTATCTGAGAAAAGCTATTTTTTATCCCAAACTGAGCTAATTTAAATGTGTAAAATTTAATCACTGTCCATTGCATTTATTAGCCAAAAATACAGCAGCGATTTAAATATCATGACTTAATGCATCACCGAAACATGAGCCGATTTCCCTTAGACAATTCTCCACAAAAGAATTCCTCCTCTTACGCGCTTTAAATAATTCATTTATAAAAACTTGTAAAAATAATCTCACCGATGTGGGCGGGAGAATTCTTTTAAAAAATTCTTTCTTACTTTTAGAAACAAAACTTCACAGATGTATTCGCATACTTACCGGTTTATATGAGTTCCCCCTTTCCCTCAAGTCTCTCAAAGATTTAAATTTAAGATTTTAGAACAAACATAAGGAGTGCTAAATTTTAAAAATAAATATATTTTTGCGTGGGTACGGTTTCGTAATGGATTGAAAGCACAAGTCGATAAAAAGTTAATGAAATTTAGTCTTATCACAAGAAATAAACCAAAACGTTGAAATTTCTTCAGAGATTTTCGTACAATATCGCAATATGTCACAGTAGTTATATTTTAAACTACTAAAACATTGAATAGACCTCAGTTCAAAACACAGAGAAAACTAATCCGATCTTACCGCGAATGCGCTACAGTCAATAACAGCACTAAGTAAACAACTACATTTCGCTTAAAACAACTGAACTGAGATGTTTCTCTCCAGCTTTTATAAGCTTTTTAATCATGCACGAGAACATTCTGGTACTTTCTATTCTCGAGGTTTCTGGAAAGTAAAAGTAATTACCAGATAGCTATTTATTAAATGCGCGTGCTCCTGCATTTTTACTTTTCCGGCATAGCTTAACGCACGCACACAGGCAAACACGCAGGGAAATAAAACAATTTTAATTACAATTCTACCAAAAATCGGAAATTAAATACAGAAACCGTAACAATATTTTGTGAAACATCTTCGCTTATTACGTGAGAAATTTATATCTAATCTTAGAGCAGTTTGGGGCCAAATGTGGGAACCCTCACAGCCAGTGCAGTAAATCGCCTTTGTCCATTGTTCAACTGATGCGTCACCATTTCAATAAAGTTAAGATTTTCATGCTCAGAGGGGTCAATAAATAATTTTACAGGAAGTATTCCACTCTCCCATTCATCGATAGATAAAGATGAAGATCTCCATTGACAGAAGACTTCTCCCGAGAGAACGCGACTGACTGACGCGATATGCTCGCTTTTTGGCCGTGAAAAAAAGCATCGTACAGACGTGAATGGGAATATTTTTTCATTGAGAGGTTCCAGACATAGTTCTGTCTGTGTTAGGAACTGCGTAAGCAAACTGAACCAACTCATTTTTCGGAGTAGATGAGCTATTTTCGATATAATTCACCAGAAATATGATCCCATCGAAACATGTCGTCGCCACCACTCCAAACTCACGAAAGTGCGATATCTGGAGTAAGGATATTTAAAACCAGCAAAAATACCAGCTGGTAAGATAGATTGGGAGTAATGTTATCTAACAACAGAGAGAACGGTACCGCTGTAATCCTTCTCTAATAACGATGCAAAAAATAAAATTCACAGTCATACATTTTTCAGTCTGTTGCGATATGGAACCTACATAAAAATTTTCGATACAAAAAATGAACTAATTCTCTCTCGTTATATCAGCAACAATGGCACGCCGTTTTTAAGGATTTTCGTCTTTCTAATCAAATGACCTTAAAAACTCAAGTTCCATCCAAATTTCACTTACATTCAACTTTAGTCGATGAACTGTGGCAAAAAAATTGATCAGAAATCAATAATGCTAACAAACCCATATCCTTTATATATAGAGAGAGATTCTGTAAAACTTACAAATTTTTTATTAACAAACTTTACGATTTGAAAAGCGAGCAGTAACAATACTTTTCGAAATAAAGCATTTTTATCTCCAATGCGCTAAACTGTTGTCACTTATATAAAAGAGTGCGAAAATCAGCGCTTTCAGAGTTTTAAATTAATATTTCGGCTGATTAAAGTCATACGAAGATATGGAATAGTCGAAATGGTTTCCCACGAATTTTTGGAATCGGGAAAATGTTTTATTATTTGGCAATGCTATTTTTATTTCTTCGTAAAACTGACACAAATTTTTTATTAACAAACTTAAGGATTTGAAAGCGAGCAGTGGAAACAACTTTCGAAATAAAGCAGGTTTTCATCTCCAGCTCGCGAGACTGTCTATCGGAAATTCTAAAGATATGCTGTTTTTAAATATTGCTATTGAATTGCATTTTATGGTTTAACTGCAAAAAACATGGTATTTAATAAATAAGGATAACACTCAAAACATTAAAAAAAATAATATAAAATCTGAAAGCTTTTAGATTTTTCGGGTTTTTTATTATATTATTATTTAAAAACATTATAAATTAAAAATAAAAATTGACAACATACTATTTAATTATTATTAAACTTCATTTTATTTGGTTAGAAAACAGAACGTGCAATCTGAATTATTATTTTTATTAAAAGTCCAACTGGACTGAAAATATGGAATCATTTAGATCTTAAGTGAACAGTTATAGAAAGTAAATTTTAGTTAAAATCTATTAAAGTTCCCCAAATTGCCGCGAAATTAATGCCAGTAAAAGTGAAGAACTAAATTTTAATCTATTCGACGGTAGTTCGTAACTTTGTAGAATCTTTGAGGCTTTTTGAAGTAGGAAATACGAGAAATCAACTTTGTCGTCGCTGATATGCGAATTCTGAATCCTCCGGCTGCTTTCCGGACGTGCTACCAATTGCACCACCAAGGGCACGCAAGGAATGCGGCAAAACCTCCTTATATTCTCCAACTCCGTTTTTCAAGCATGTCTAGGAAGGACGAAGAAGAGCCAAATCTAGGTGCTGACATTGTCCACCGTTATTTGTAAAGTCTATTAAAAGTATTTTGACAAAGGAAGATGCAAAATCATTTCTGTCTTCACCGACTTTTGAACTGCGGATTTTCCGATTGGCAGCCGAACCTGTTACCGATTACATTACGAAAACACGCAGTGAGGGATGAAGAAATTCTTTACAACTGAAAATAATAAAAGCTGAAAATAATAACCTAAATAAAATAAACTGAAAATAAATAAAGCACAGAGTTGTTTATTAACACTGCAATTGAATGAAAATTTAGAAGTTAAATAAAAATTTAGTTGATAAGCCATTTGATCTTTTTGAACTGGGCTGCGTTTGAGAGCTATATCTGGGTAAAATTGCTAAGAAACTGAACACAATTACAAAAACCATGGCTTAATATTAAATTCTAATAAAATGCTTAAAAAAATAACAAAGAAAAATGCCAAGAACTGGATGAACAGTGTTAGGAACTTTGGGGAAGGTGGGGGGAGGAAGCTTTCCATCCGTACTATAAATTACAAAATTGCAGTTGCCAGTGCCAGTGATTGACTTGACGTAGAAAGTAACTGCAATACGAAAATAAAACGCATTTTAATTAACAAGAAATCTAATGAAAAAAGGCATTTTATGCCATTTGGTAATATTTTATAATAGGGCAATTAAAATAAAACTCAGTTGCTTTTCCAGGTAATCAGCATTTTCTTTAGTATCATTATCTTAATTATATTGCTATTTTAAAAGTTATTAATGTTAAGAATTTTTATTCCATTGAATTGTTCCAGTAATGGAAACCTTTTTTTTTTTTTTTTTTTCAATTTTTTTTTTTTTTTTTTCCCTGAAATGAGCGTGCTTGTGTTTGTTCGAGGTAATTACGTTTCGAAATTTTCGACCGTTTTCATTCAATCTAGTGTTTTTTCTAAATTGCAATTAATTATAATATGGAACATGACATGTTTTTCTTCCTAGCCGCATCAAGGTGAATTATGCCGTAATGAATGTTTTAATTTAAAGCGATTTTGCTTTGATATTAATTGAATGATTTTAATTTGATTTTGTCTTTACTAAACATTAAAAAATAAATCGCAGTTTTTGCTAAAAAAATAATCGTTTATTTAAATTCAAATCTTGTTCGATTTATTAGCAGTTCATTCTAATATAATTGAAAAACGCGGCTCCGTTGGTAATTTTCTTGTCTGATCCTTGAAAAAGACCCAAAAGGATTATGAACCTAATTATATTTGTTTTGTTTAAATATTAATTTTACTTTTAATTTCAGAATTAATTTCCTAGTTTATAATGATTTTTCGCCGATAGACTAAAATTCAATACATCTGAAATAAAATCTCCTTAATGTGGCCGTAACAATATAAAAGGACTAGAATCACCATTTGTTTGACCTTAATCATACCAAATAACCATTAATACTACCAAAATAACTTCTCGGAATTATAATTTGGAAATTCCCAGTATTGATTAAGTCAAAGTTTCTTAATCTGTGGGTCGCCAAATATTTTAGCAGTTTTGATATCTATTATAATAATTTTACAATTACCAAATATTTTTACTCAATGTATCTGAAAATAGATAAAGATAAGACAACAAAGACAAAGAAAAAACGTAAACGTTTCGATGCATTCTTTTTATAATATAAACTGTCATGTTACTTGCTTTGTCATTTTGTCACGAGATATTTATTTATTAAATATTAAATGCACGCGCTCTTTTATTTTTACTTTTCCGACGTAGCTTTCTCTTAAAAAAATCGTCTGCGTTGCACGGGAAAATAAAGCAATTTTAATTACAATTCTAAATAACTAGCTATATAAATACGAAATCCTAAAACAATACATTTTAATGGAAAAAATAGATTCAATAGTTATATTTTTTTTAACCGTGATAAATTAAAAAAAGATAGTGGCTTCTACGTTTGACGCAGTTAAATCAATAGCGCCCACGCTTTTATTATTCGCGATATAAAATAAGTAGATGAATTCTTAAATAGAATAATTGAGTTTCAATTAAACTACAGTGTCTCACAAAAGTGATGGGACAGTTGTGATTTACAAAAGGAAACCATAATAAAATAAATTAAAAAAACATGTAAAAATTTTTTGTGGATGTGTTTCATACTTAAATTTAGTAACAATTATTACATAACATACATTTTCTCAAAATATTAAAATATTAATTTAATAAAAATACAATTGTTTAGAACGGAGCAAAAAATGGCTCACATAAGTGATGGGACACCATTAGACTATGCAACAAAAATCGTCTAAAAATATTTTTTGGGGTTTTTATTTTTACTCAAAAGCAATTGGCAATAATTTATAAAATCGTCTGCATTACTTCTTTCCAGTTTGTTTTGGAATGTTTGTGTTTTTTAGCTCTGTGCAGCCATGAATGCTAAACGAAAAGAAACTTTGCCTGAAATTCGAAAATTAGTTATTAATTTGCATATTGAACGTGGAAAATCTATTAGAGAAACTGCTGAAACAGTTAACTTGAGTCATTCAACAGTTTTCAATATCATTAAACGATATAAAAAGAATCATATGATTCGGGATAAAAGAAGAGCTGGCTGACCATCAAAGCTATCCAATGGAATAAAGCGAATTATCGTTCGAAATATTAAAAAAAAATCCAAGAATGAGTGTTCTTAAAGTTGCTGCTGATTTACAAACATTATATGGAGTAATTTTTAATCCTGAGACTATTAGAAGAGTAATTCGATCTACTGGATATCACGGTAGAGCAGCCAGGAAAAAATTCTTCGTAAGAGGAATAGAAAACTCAAACTGGCTTTCGCAAAATCCAATATAAATAAGAATTTTGATTACTGGAATGAAGTTATATTTGCTGATGAGGGTAAATTTCATATATTTGATTCTGACAGTAGAATCTTGGTGTGGAGAAAACCCAGGAAAAAATTTCGCAAACAGAACTTGGTGGCAGCAGTAAAACATGGTGGAGAAGGAGTTATGGTATGGGGGTGTATGTCGTCCGCTGGAGTTGGTAATCTTGTTTTTTTTGACAGTATAATGGATCAGTAGATGTATATTGGCATATTAAATCAAAAGTTGAAAACTTCAGCACGAAAATTGAACCTTCATAACGATTTTAAATTCTACCAGTACAATGACCTCAAGCACACTGCTTTGAACGTTAGACTCTGGCTGCTGTATAACTGTCCTGAAATAATAAAAACACCACCGCAATCTCCAGACTTAAATCCCATAGAGAATATTTGGCAAGAATTGGAATCAAGAATTCAAAAACACACCATTTCTTCAAAACAACATATAAAATCGGTTCTTCAAAGAATGGAGTAAAATCACTTCAGAAATCACAAAAAAATCAGTCGAATCCATCCCAAGAAGATTAAATCATGTTTTAAAAGTAAAAGGAAATCCAATAAAATATTAAAACCTTTTAAAAAGTAAAATTTTTGGATAAGTATTTGGTGGAAAAGTAAGAGTCCCATCACTTGTGTGAGCCATTTTTTGCTCCGTTCTAAACAATTGTATTTTTTTAAAATTAATATTTTAATATTTTGAGAAAATGTATGTTATGTAATAATTGTTACTAAAATTAAGTATGAAACACACCCACAAAAAATTTTTACATGTTTTTTTAATTTATTTTACCACAGTTGCCTTTTGTAAGGCACAAGTGTCCCATCACTTTTGTGAGACACTGTAGCTAAATAAATACGAAATCCTAAAACAATACATTTTAATGGAAAAAATAGATTAAATAGTTATATTTTTTTTTACCGTGATAAATTAAAAAAGATAGTGGCTTATACGTTTGACGCAGTTAAATCAATAGCGCCCACGCTTTTATTATTCGCGATATAAAATTCTTAAATAGAATAATTGAGTTTCAATTAAACAATACGATAAGTTATTTTTTCCCTTTTACTGCGTTTATTATCACATCCATTTTAAATTAAAGGTTATTTTACAAGGACTTTTTTTTTATTATTATTATTTGAAGTGTACTTTATTTTCTATTTTGTGGTCTCAATAATACCATATCAATGATAAAAGTTTTAGTCCTTATAAAAACACAAGCAATCAATTATAAGAAAACTAAGAAATGAACGTCATTCAGAGAATGAAAAAGTCATTCTGAATATTCGGTTTCGGAAATGCATGTAATAACAATGTTGCAATTAGCATTTTACTTGAAGCTAAAGCGGAGGGGGGGAATTCAAGAAAATCTGAAAGCTTTCAGATTTTATATTACGCCGAAAGGGATGTTTTTTTTAAACCTTTTGTGTCTTACTTTATGTATTAAACATCACGTTTTTCGCACTTAAACTATAAAATTCAATAGCAATAACGCGAAATAATTTTAAAAGAATCTATCTTTAGAATTACCGATATACAGTCTCACACCCTGGAGATAAAAGTTTTTTTTTTTTTTTTTCCATACAGTGTTGCCATTACTCGCTTTGAAATCGTTGAGTTACGAAATAGATAATAAACGAAACTGCGAATTCGGGCTTTCAGATGCCCATATCCGAGGGAAGGACTAAATTATTCAAAATTCCGTTGTTTTTTCACAATACGGAAAAACGTGCATGCATTCATGCAAATTCTTCATTATTTAATTTCTTTAAATATAATACAGAGCGATAATATTTGGTGGCAACAATTAGAAAAGTGATTCAGACTTTTTATAGTGTTTCAGAGCAAAATCCCGTTGTGACACTAATTAGCCCTCCTGGGTAACGCTTTTTCGCTCTAAGAAAAAAAGATTATCTCCAATTTGTCATTAAATGCGCGAAGATGGCTAATTCAAAAGCAGTTCACCCCCCCCCACACACACACACACTCACACACTGAAAACTAATTTTTCCTCCCGTTTGCTGAAGACTGTTGCACATTAAAAAAAAAGGAGGGGCAGAAAATCGCTCAATTGATATTATCTTTTATGATTTTTGTTTTCAAAGATAAACTGTTAGTTTCGTTATCTGTGAAAATTTCATAACTTTATACCCGATACATTTTTAGATGTTGAAATTTTAAAATCATAAATAAAATAGAGTCTAAAAAATAGAGCGATTTTTAAAAATTTGCCAAAAACTCAAGTTGTAATTTTTATACAAATTCCATTGAAACGTTTTTCTCCGTGCTCTGTTCGACGGTGCAAACAGCAAAATTCTGCCGTGCTGAGTTTGTTCTTTAAACGATGATATGTGAAAAAAATCGTTTAAACAATAAATTATAAAAAATTTAATACTTTTAGAATTTTATATTACGCTCAAAGAGGCGTTTTTTAATGTTTTGTGTGTTACCTTTATTTATTAAATATCACGTTCTTTGCACTTAAACCATAAAATTCAACAGCAGCATCACAAAATAATTTAAAAAGAGCATATCTTTAGAATTTCCGATACACTGTCTCGAGCGTTGGATATATATATTCCCCCCCTCCCCCGTACAGTGTTGCCATTGCTCGTTTTGAAATCGCTGAGTTTGTTAGTCAAAAATTCGTTAAATTGTTATAGAATATGAAATAGATGATAAAACAAATTCTAAATTTGGGCTTCCAGACGCCCATATTCGAGTGGAGGACTACGTTATTCAAAATTTGATGTCTCTAGATACCGTTGTTTTTTCACACTGCGAGAAACGTACACACATTCATGAAAATTCTTCATTATTTAATTTCTTTAAATATAATGCAGGGCGATAATATTTGGTGGCAACAATCTGAAAGGTGAAACAACTTTTATAGTGAAATAACACAAAATGCCAAAACGAAATTAACAGCCTCTGTGGGCAAATTGGTAAAAAAAAAATCTACATCGAAGTTTGAAAAAAATCGCTTCATCAAATTGCATTGTCACCGACAAACAGCGTGTACACAAAATTTGAACTCGATATTTTATAAGGAAGTCGATTAAAACACGATGAGTTATTTAATAAAAACTCAATATATGAGGTGTAATCACTCAGTATTTCATCTTTAAATTAGGAAGATAGCGAGGTCGTAAACATCAAGTAAATAAATACTTGATTCATGAGGTAAAACACTTAGCAATAAAAGCCAAAATCGACTGTAGTTTAGTAGTAAAACAACTCTTTGATAGGCAGCATGATGAGTCGAGTTAGCTAGCCGACGTGAAATTAAGACGAAAGGAAAGGCTAAGCGTAAAATGAAAGCAGCCGAATGGACAGATAAAATTCCTCAGTTGTTTGATTGAAACCACGTCGCCAGCGCGGCATTTGTTCCAAACGGAATGTTATTGAAGAGAAAGTCGAGCTTATTTGGACATAAATACCAACCTCACCCGGATTTCGTAAATGAAGAAGACTCCGAGGAAAGCCAATAAATGTCCAATTTCGCCGCAAATCGGCTGCCACCAAACGATGGATAGACGTTTCGTGGGGAAAGGGGATTGGGATGTGCCGCCAGTCGTCCGCTGACGCTTGACCTTCGGGGTCAAGACGCAGAGAGATTCGTTGAACCGCAGTTGTAAATCCGTCATTAAACCACTTGCCAGGCGGGCTGATGGGCGATCATCAGGTTAAAACTTTACGGACTCTTGTTCTCGGTGAAGGAATTCTGTGATGGTTGTTTTTATAACCGCGATTATCATTGTTTTTTTTAATAATCTGTAAGCATTATGATCTCTTTGCTTAGGGTCGCTTCTCTAATGGAAATTCGTGGCTAGATAGTCTCATAATAATTTTATATGGGGACAGAACAGAACTCTGAAAATTTCTGCTTGTAAATAGCTAAATTTTTGTTTCGCTTTTTATGTTCAAAAGTTTTTTTATATAGTACTACCTAGCGGAAGTACCCGTTATTTAGATTGAGAGTAATGCATCTAACAACAGAGAGAACGATACCGCTGTAATCCTTCTCTAATAACGATGCAAATGGACGTCGACCTTTTCGAGGACCCAGAGAGGAATTGTAGAAAGTTTGGTGACTATAGCTATAGTAGTGACTGAGTTATTAGAGGACAACCCAAAACACAGAATTGCTTTTTTTATATATAGAGATATCATAGCCTTTTATACATGCAGACATTCTGTAAATGATTTTATTACTGTTGTTTTGTTAATGCTTATTATGTTTTAAGTTTATTGATGTAAACGTAAAATGAATAGATATAAACTTAAAAAGCATTTTTGAAGGGATTATGATCATTGACTTGACAATTACTAAGGAAAAATTGCTAGCTTATTTCAATAGTTTAAGTTCTTGTTGACTGAAACTTTCAACACTACTCTTTTTTTGTGTGTGTGTGTGTGTGTGTGTTGTGTGTGTTATGTGTGTTTTATATCTGTATGCACTAAAACAGACAATCAACGGTAATGAAAGCAAACTTAGATATATTGATGATGTAAAAAAATTGATTGCGCAGATACGTAGAAGTATTGATGGCATAGAATGTTGATCCATAATGAAGCCGGGGCAGATTAAATACATCTCTTTATTTATTTTTTTTAAAGCGTTTTGTTGTTACTGACAACTTCGCACACTACTCATGCGTAAAGCTCTTAGTTTTTATAACTTTGCTGTATGAAGAGAGCAGCAAGCAACACTTCAACTTGGCACATGTGTAGAAAACAAATGTAGTTGCGTTCAGAATGAAATCTTTAATTCAGAATGAGTTAATTTCGGTTCTTAATGTATTTGATTGGATAATTAATACTGCTCTGAAATTATTATTGGTTGTTTGAGTTTTAATTCACTTACATCTGCAATGTTATATAAGAGTCATACGACTCGAAATGACGCAGTGCAGAAAAAGATTTTTTTTTTAGAATATAGAGAAGAAATACTCAAATTAATCATTAAGGGGCTGTGGTGATTTGGGAATGAAGCATCATATAGATGGCCATATAGACACAGTCGTAGCAGATTTAAGTCATATTTCTTTTATTGTAATTAAGCATTTTGTGTTCAGAATTTATTAGGCAAACAAATCGTGCATGTTTCAGAACACTTATATTTTAGATTTTAGATATTTGTTGCAGTTTGAAGAAAAACATCAAAAGCAGCCAGCGCGTTTGCCTTGATTCGAACCCAGGTCGGAACTACCAGTGTTCAACGATTTTCCCGCTCGGTCGCTGGTGGGCCTTTGCTGTTTTAAAAGGAATAACTTTCCAGAATTCAGAGGCGATTGGTTTTTTTCTTTATTACTAATCTGTATTCTATATATTAAAAAATATAGAAAAAATTAATTCGTACGGTTTTATACAATGTACTAAAAAAAGTTTTGTTATCATAGTGTTTTTGCTCGTACACGATTAAAACTAAAACCGTTTGGCTGTCATATACGAATTGTGTTCCATATCGGACGTTAACCTGTATCCTAACATACGACGATAACAGCATTCCAGAAAACAAAAGAAGTAGTAATATAGAAATGGCATATATAAGAATAAATTACCTTCAGTTCCTTAAAAATTTACTCTTTGACACGATTTAAAAGTGGCCGTTATTAGCAGCATCGCCATTTTGTTATAATTCCATATGACCAAGAATACTATAAAAGCTAAAGAAATTATTTTCTTTCTGTTATTTTGTCTTTCGAGCTCTGTTTCGATAAGATACCAAAATAGAGCTTTTGTTTGAAGTCGAAAGGTGTTTCAGAGAATATCATATTTTCATCAATCGAATTAAGCCTATACGTCGTAATTCAATAGCTTTTATAAATTTTATTAAATTGCTGTTTATCATAATTATACATTTATTACCGATTCGGTTAGCATTCTGAAGAGGCTGCTGATTCTTCTCAAATGACTGTAATTTGAGATTCGTGATTGTATGTCTAATGGCAAAATTTTGCCCAAGTTGTCTACCGATCTGTCTTTTAACGTAAAATTATTTTAAGGTACAATTATTAAACTCGAAGGAGATTTGTTAATATGAATATGTAAAGAGATTAAATGCAAATATTCACCAATAGCTGTCAAATGTAGTTAAGCGTTGTTGTAATAATTTTGTGGTACGAAATGCATTATGCCAGATATGATTAGTGCCAAATGCGATTAGTGAAAAGCCTACAGCTGAGCCTCAAGTTTCGCAACAGGTTTATAATTGTAGAAATTGAATGTCTGTTATTACCATTCCGTAGATATGGCTATGTGCTTCCATGTTATAGACACGCCTCATGTACAGTTGACGGTACTTAAATTTATGTATTATTGAGCCGGAGTGTATAATTTAGGTAAGGAGTTAAAGTATGTCCTGTGTTTTCGTCATCAGTGGCCGAACAGATTAAACCGCTGAACGCCTGTAGTTCGACTCAGGTTCAAATCCCAGCGAACAACTGACCGGGAATGTTTCCACATGTATAACGTGAATACAAGCCAGTTATCCTCCGAGAAAGTCCTCAATGAGCCTCCCAGACGGTATAGTGGTTAAGGGAACGTATTGCGGTACCGAAGAGTCCGGGTTCGAATCCCGGGGAAGGCATGGATGTTCGTAAATGTGTAGTGTCTGTGCGGCATGGAGGCACTCTAAATATGCGGCGATCCGAAAGTTCTTTCGAGAGGTTAGTGGTAGAGAAAGAGGGGTAGTAGACCCTCGGACCCGTCCCTTCCGGGGTACTGTGCATCAGAATTGCGGGCGGAACTGAACGAAGTCGTATTGTCCCCTGTATGGTGCTCAAGGCTATTGCGAAGGACAGGCACAACCTTGTCCCCTTTGCCATAATGAATTTCGGGGACTTGTTCTGATGTTACTGTCGGACTAGTGAGATAAGTCACAACATAACAAGTTCTCATTGAAGTCGTACCCCTTTTAGGTAGACTGCGCTTGTGTGCTTTTCTTCAGTTAATTAACCTAATATAATTGTGTATTTCTTCTAAATACTTAATCTGTGTATTTGTTTCAAGTAAGTCATACTTCTGAGAACAGCAGTTGTGTTTATTTACATCGCAGTGGTGTTAATATGAGTTTTCAGCGAGGCAGCTAACTTTAAAGGGTGTCTGCAAAGTTCTAGGAATTTAGTTAAATTATTTTTTTATTTCGTCAGTTTTCATGAATATTACAATGCAGTTTTTCTACGTAATCCGCATTTAATTGAACACACGCACTCATAATCAACGTAAAACTAATTTTTTAAGCCGCCCTCAAAGAATTCTGTGTCTCCCTCCTTAAGACATAGTTAAATTCTCAAATCAGACTCTCCGTTTTTCTTACGAGTTTTACGATATCAGTTGGGCCGGTATTTTCTGGAAACAAGGCCTATGGGACAAAAAAGATGAATTGCCTCGTTTGTGGAACATTCGGCACGTCGAAGATTTCATGCTCTTAAATTCTTCTTCGTCTGCGAAAATGAATAAATTTTTCTTCCTTAAAAAACAAAACCTTCGGGTCTAAACTCTCATAAAATAAACTGACTTTTAATTTTGAACTTTATCGAGTAAGTTTGCTTTTGAACCACTTCATTCATACCAGATAAACAGCTCATGTGCTTATTGATAAACGCATTATTCTCTTGAACCAGAACTAATTACTTTATATTAACTTCAATTTTCACTCTGGTACTGATAGACAAAGTGCTGCCAGTCAACGGAGATTGATTTGGAATTATTATACTTGCAGATGCGATGATGATGCTTGCTTCGAGACTCGAGAGCTCCTTCAACATCGAATCCGTGGTGGATCCTATCGACATCAAAATATCGGATGCCATCATGAATTTCCAAGAGAACGGGCAGACAGTGTCGCAGGAGGTGAGTGAATAGCTAAATATATACGCCTGGCCAATCCTTTCACGACTGATGTGGTTAATTTGAAATGAATGCTTTGATAAGTAATTATCTGACTGGCTGATCAAAGTGTGACGTTAAGTGCAATTTAACTGTAGTAGGCTAGAGAACATTAGAATAGACCGTAGCTTTTAAGATCCCGAATGTTTAAAATGGTCCAATGAAAATTCATGCATTGAGTGGCGATTATTGTTTTGTAATTTTATGTTAGGTTTATTGTAAACTCCTAAAAAAATGATTTAAGTAAGGCTGTGAAATAAATTTCACTCCCCCCTTTGTTAATATATGTTCATCTTTAGAAGAATGTTTTGACGTTTCAGATTTTGAGGACGTTTGATGTTATAAAATATTCAGTAAACGTTCAGTAGCTCAGACAGCACTAAAATTGAGTTCATAAATAAAAATAAAATGAATAAAATATTAGTAATAAAAGATAGTTTTATTTTCCTGCTTTATGAGGTATATATCTAACTATTAATTTACTAAGTTTCTTGTTTATGCGGATCAAAATATGGATTTCCCATATGCTTTTTTTTACATGCAGTCTCTGAGAGTCAATAGACAAAAGGTGAACACATTAGGGGACGAGAGGAGAGCTGCGGACGAGAGGAAATTTTAGCTGCGGTTGTTAGTATTTTTACTGATTACTGCAAGAAGCAGTTTTATCAATGAACACTGCGCAAAAGAAAAAGGAGGTTGCAGTTCTATATCTTTCGTTCTACTGGGCCTATTGACGAAATTCAGATTGCGTTTGTTATGTCTCGAAAGCGCGACTTAGAATATATACTATAGCATTATTCTGACATAAATATTTTGACACAAAATTGGATTTTTTATGAAATAACATACAAATATTTTTCCATATTTCGATTCAAATTATACCTAGGTAATAATTTTTGTAATTTTTGGTGAGAAATTTAAGGAAAAATTTAAAAATTTATCTTAGCGGATTTTATTCACTTTCCGCCAAGAATAATTCATTTGGCGAACTTTTTAACTTATAGCAACCTATTTGCAACCATTATAATTTTAACAAAGTACCTAAACCACATTTTAGTTATTACCGCTTATAATAAATACACCAAATTTCAAAACGCGCCAAAATGTAAATTCACATATATCTTAGGAAATTTTGAATTAAAAACTCTGATTTTTTGCAGGTATGCCTAGAAATCCATGTACTTTAAGATAATGTAAAAATTTTATAGGTTATAATTCAAAATTTTTTTTGAAAAATTTATAAAAATTATTGAGGAATACAAATTTTAAAAATAAATCATAAAAAATGGACTAATTTTATTTGGAATGAACCTAGGTTTCGAAATGGGAAAGGAAGAATCAAATAAGTGTAATAAAAAAGAGATATTAATAAATGTATACCAAATTCAATTAACATGAAGGAGCCAAAATTTTGAGAGCTAATTTTTTAAAAAACTACTCGTGCGATTTTTACAAAACTTGGTAGTTTGGCATAATTTGAGTCGTAGAATCGAAATATGTGTGTGTGTGGGGGGGAGAGGCATGTCATTTCAGAAAATGTCGTATTGTGTGTCAAAATACCTGTATTAGAACAATGTTATATATAAATCTAATATATATTGTAAGTCGCGCGTTCGAGACATGAAAAACACAAGTTGAATTTCGTCAATCGGCCCAGTAGAACAGGAGATATAGAACTGCCGCCTCTCTTTTTTTACGCGCAGTGTACAACGTTTAAATAAATTAATTCGATAAATAATGTATATATATAAATCTTCGGGATATTTCAACTTTAGATTAGCAAGTTTCCTACGTAACGTTCTGATATTAGGGAGAATGAATATTACTTTATACGTAGCTCTACTGTTATTTGAAGCTTCTTAAGTTTGCTGCATAATACTTAAGTTTAGATATTATAAGAAAACTTTAAGGTCAAACTGAGTTTAGAAGTAATCATGCGAAAGGGGTTCTTTTCACATGTTTAATAATTAACCGACAATTTGTTTTCTGATTTTGATGAAAAATCTTCCGCTATGTCTGGAGAAAGTTTAATAATAAATATATCTAATGTGGATACTACATGACTTCCTTGTAAATTATACACATTTATACACATGCTTACATATATACAAATTATTCACATACTTCCTGTTAAATTATACACATTTTTTGCTGCTTTCTTTTAAACTTATTTCCTTGAATTTCATTGGAGATTCAGTTCTCACTTCGCGGCAAGGCAACAGTACATAAAAAGTCAAAGCATCTTCATTAATAATTGCAAAATACAGAAAAACATAAAACATCAAATTCGGTTAAAAACAATTTTAAAAAAATTAGAGTTTCTACGCAAAAATAAGCAATTCGACAGGAAGACGCAGGCTTTTGGTCTCACTCGGCAAAAAAGACACTAAAGTTATCATTATTGTACTAAGATTTTGAAATGTAAACAAAATGGGCGGTCTCTTTAGCTTTAGCATCACTTGAGCTTTCAAATTGTTGACTATTCTAGAACTTTTGCATGCATATTATCTAAAGGCATAAAAAACGTAACCGGGATATAAAAACAATATAATTCAATCATTTTTAAAGATGTTTAAACCTGAAGTTCATCTGCTTCTGTTAAACCATGTTGCGGAAAGAAAAACCCCATTACAGAAAATTTATCTGAAAAACACCTAGCTGCTGATAAATGGAAATACTCCATGTGGTATGGGCATATTTAAGTAACTGCAGTGAAAGAAGATTAATTTTCTATTGCTCGGCTGATGAAAAATTAATTCACTGTACTAGCAGGAGTATATTTTAGAGCCAGTTTTTGAAGAAATTCCAGTCTTATATGGAAAGGACATCAATAAATTTGAGCTTCTTATGGACGGTGTCTCTAACGCGTCTAAATCAAATGCCACTTACTATTTAGCAAAGAAAGAATCAGAAATAGGAGTAAAATGTATTCTTTTTAATGAAGTACCTGTTTTTGGTTTGTTAAAAGGAGCCTTAAGAAAATGGCTTCCAAGAACACAGAATGGTCTTTGGTATACGACCCACGAAGAGCTGGAATAAAACTGGCATGGTGGTGCTAAAAATAATATTACTTTCATGGAAAATTCAAGCTGTAGCATCCTTTATGCATTAAAATTAACCATCAAAATCGTTTCCTTTAAGTGTGAAGAACCTTCAATGTAATGATTATGCGTAGCATGAAGCATCCTTAGCTCAAAATCCCCCACAATCTTCCCCTTTTTTTAGCGCTGCGATGCCACAAATAAAAATTTTAGTCCACAGATATAATGCTTGTGCCCGGCATACTGTGTATTGAACGTTCCCTGTGGGAAAATCCAAGCCTATTCAACACGACTAACCAAATTTCAAATGGCTTTATATGGGTGACTTACGAAAAAGTAGTCCCGCCGGTGATAATGTGACAAGATTTACCCCCATCTTTCTGATGCTGCGTACTCAGCAGAAGTGACTGCGACACCAAGTCGTCGTATAGACAGCCATTCGACAAACTATGACCTCCTCCAAAAAGCAGGCATCCTTATTGAAGACGGGCTAATTTTTCTTGCCGTACCTTGCTTTTCAAAAATACAAAATTAGAGGGGCATGTAATACAGAGAATAAACGGAAAACTCTCAGTTTTTATTTACACTGATCCACATATATGACTGTAATGAGCAGCATGAAGGCGATGATCACCGTTCTTATATCTGTTGCTGTTTTCTGGTTATGTTTGATACAGTAATGATATAGTTTTGGGCAGCTTGTACGCTTGTAAACAAAAGCTGCACAAAAACACGTCCGTAATAAGATATCCCTCAGTCATATGGTACAAGATCGGGTACCTAGGAGACCAACTATGGAATATTTAAGTGATCCTGTCTGTAGAATCACATACAACAGTTACATTATCATTCTTCCTTCACGTAGACATTCTCTTCATTGGAACTGCCGACATCACTTAGGAATCCATAACATTGAGAAAATTGTTGACAGTGTTTATAAAATACAACTGAAGCGGATGAACTCGTTTGCAGTCTCGTTCGAAGCATTTCTAATAAGGGATTGGCAATATGTGTTCGTTAATAAGAACAGTCATAAACAACAGTCATAATAGGCGTAGTATGATTGCTGTTTGGTAATATTACTGTCATGCATAATTTTTCTTTTCTTTTTTGTGTAGCTTTTCAAACACTGCGGTAAACCACGTCTTGGTAAGAGGGATGCTCGACATGAACTCAATTTCGAGACGTTGAAATTCGGACACCGCGAGAATGCAGTTCGTCCTACAACAGCGGCCGGCACTAGCATTGATCGCCTTGTTCAGAGCATCAAAAAGAAGATAAAAAAAACCAGGAACTTCTGGGTGCAGCTATCTAAAATTATGTGTACTAATCCTCAAGTGGCAGGTCAAACTAAAACCTTACCTGTGGATGACTGTTGGAATGGCTTGGACCGAGCTAAGTAAGTGGTTATTTCTGGATTATCTGCATGATTATGCCATTGAGAAATTTTTATGTTGTAATCAGATGCGCTGTAGCCACAATCGTTCATTCATTGGCAGCCAAAATTTTGAATTTTCCATCGAAACCTGTATGCATATCAATTTGTGTCCAATTTGCTTTATATCTTCTCGGTGCGTCG
>KK116604.1:80943-96258 GCA_000611955.2 Stegodyphus mimosarum
TCTTTCCCCCCCAAAAAAATTATAGATCTGATTTAAAATGGATTCTGAAGATAATTTTTCGTGTCATCTGTGCGTACGTACGTATGTATTTATGTGTCTAGCATAACTCAAAAACAGGTACCCTCAGAACATTGAAATTTTGTATATAAGACTGTTATAATATGTAGATGTGCACCTCGTATTTTAGTTGCATCTGTTACTCGGCTCAGTGAGCTCAGTTTCTTTATTCTTATATGTTTGTAAATTGTGCATCTTTTGCTTTAAAAATCATTGAATTATGTTGCTTTTTTCTTCTGGTTAAGGTTTTTGTGCCTTTAGTTAATTTACATGCAATAGTGATTATCAACAATTTAAAACTCCACGTGGCGAGTTAAGCCTAACGAACCGCAATTTGTTCACATTTGAAACTCGGTAGAATAGTGAATTAAGTCATTTTCTGCACCTTCAGTGTCTTTTTGCCGAGTGGGACCAAAAGTAAATTTTCACTTTTGTGCACCGAAAAATCTGCTTTCTTGCCCGCTGGCCGAATTGCTCGTTTTTGCGTAGAAACTGTAATTTTAATTGTAAAAATTGTTTTTTAATTGTTTTAACTATATTTGGTGTTTTATATTTTTCTATATTTTTCAATTTTTAATTGAGATATTTTGAGGTTTTATGTATTTTTACCTTGCCTGGAAGTGAGAACTGAATTAATTGAATGAGAAATCTATCTCCAATTAAATTCGAGGAAACAAGTTTAAATGAAAGGCAGCAAAAAATGTGTATAATTTAATCAGCCGTACAAAGGAAGTCATGTGGTGTTCGCATCATATTTTCAATTTTATTTTTGTCGTCTATTTTTCATTTTGTTTGTTTATTTTGTACACGCACTCATAAATTCAGATTTAGTAATCAGATTAGTAATTGAAATTAATCTAAATAAAACGTCCGTTTGGCTAATTATAAACCGATTCCACAAAGAATAAAAGTATTAAAGATTGAATTTGGAGTTACTTTAGAAATTAAAAAGCTGTTAACAAAGACAATTTTGGCTCATTATTTTTAGAACTAATCTTAGTTCCCCATTCATCGAGGAAACAATCGGCACGCACGTCTGAGTCACTGTTCTTCTGAATTACTTTTTAGAAAATTGAGCCTAACATTACATTACTTTCTTTGTAATGACTCCCGAAGTGAGTTTATAAGTGTAATTTAAAATTGTGGTTAAACGCTAGAAATAAATTCCTGCTTTACACTTAGATTCGTTCTGAAAATTATTTATTTTTCAGGTGTTTATTGACTTAGTTTTTCTTTCAACTTTTTGCAGGTACGATGCTGATTTGATGGGTGAGGGTTTAATGAATCAAACTAAAAACCCCGAGGTCAGCTTTGATGTCTCCCGTCAAAATAGTATCATCAACCAACAAATCCTCACTTTGAAACTCATCACCACAAAGCTCACCCACGCTTACAATGGCCTGGATGTGGAATGGCAAGATTCAAGTAAGTAATACCTCTCTATCCCTTGTTCCTCCGCAAGTGCATCGACTCACCTTGGAAGAGGTAGAGAGTTTCAATACCGTAAATCTGATGCCGCAGCTATGTAGATCAGCCTAACAGCTGTCTGCCATTCATCCCATCAGACCTTCTTCTGTTACCTTAATTTTTCTCAGCAGATGGGCGAGAGGCGTGGACAAAGTGTCTTGTGTCTATCGCCTGTCGATAGTTCGAGGAAGCGACTGTGGATTCGTTTGTCCCCGTGCTTGAATAAATAGATTGCAAAATGATAGTCACCGTTATTTGCTGTCCATATTCCATATTCAGTGTTCATCATCCCTCCGCATGGAAACGTAACCGGTCTTGCCTGCGCCATTTTCCTCTTTTGTGCCTTTTTTCCCCCCCCTTTTTCTTCTTTCCTTTTGACAGGCTTCTGACTTCGATTAGTAACGGTATGTTTGTGCAGCTGTTTCCGACTGCCTATTGCAATACATTCGATTAAGAGTGAACCTTTGGTAGCAGAAATAGGGTTTAAACATGTTTTTTAAATAAAAATAACAATTTTCGAATTATAAATGATTTCGTTTATCTACAGCAGTGATTCTTAACCGCTGTACCGCGGCACTTTTGTGTGCCGCTAAATTTTAGAAATGTATATAGTAAAAATTATAATGGGTTTAATCCTAGTATACGGTACACATGAGAACTGGCGAAATTCGTTTTTTGGACATTAATAAGCACGCCAATTGTGGTATCCAACCCGATATTGGTGCTCTGGACGAGAGCGCGTTTCGGAGCATTTTCCCGCATGTTCAGTATGTAGTTCTGATTGGTACAGATGGGAGACTAGCTTATTTTTCAGACATTTTTGTTGTTTTTAGTAGCATAAATACAAGTATGCAAGGGCCCAAAGAAAATATATTAAACTCAATTGATAAACTGGTGGGATTCCAAAAACAAATAACTTTATGAAAGAATGAAGCTCCTCAGGAATTGGAAAAGTTTGAGTCAGTCCCAAAAGATTTTAATAAAACTATTCATAAAATTGTTATTGACCATTTGACAACATTAGAGGAGAGAATTATTCATTATTTCCCAAATTTAGGTCTAAAAAAAATTCATTGTGTTCGTAATCCATTTGTGATAACGAATACTTTTGTATTTGAATTAACTTTGAATGAAGAGGTAGAACTAATTTCGCTTTCTAATAATCGAGATTTAATATTTTTAAATATTCGGAAGAATCAATTAGTTCATTTTGGATTAACATTAGATCTAATAACCAAAAAAAGCATTAAAAATATTGTTGCGAAAAATTCGGCGGTTGCGCCTGTATGTAAGCTTTCCGGCATAGCACTAGGGTTGCCATAAAATAGTGTACGGTAGGTTTGCCAGATTGGCGACTTTATCGCCCATTTGGCGACCAAATTGGCGATATCCCATGGACCAATCGGGAAGCTTCTAGAATAACTTCCTGTCGAGATATTTCTCGAAACGTGTGGAACTTAAAGAAAGGCTATATAAACCCTTGCGTTTTTGAGAGCAGCAGTTACGAGTAGATTGTGAAGCAGTGTGAGCGTTGTGATTATTGTGAGAATAGCTGCTTACTGTGAGTGCTAAGCTACGCGAGAGTTTTGTGAACGGAAAGCAATCGAGATAGTGCTTTGCCGTGAAGCTATCTTTACAGTATAGCTTGACAGTGTATTGGTGAATATTCCACGGTGTTTTATTATAAGTTTAGTGTTGCCGTGAAGCTACCTTTACAGTTACAGCCTGAAGCTGTGTTGCTGATTGTTTCAGCGTATTTATTGTAGATTTTCGACGCTTTTAAAGGTGATTTTGGAACTGTGCTGTAAATAGTGATTCCTGTAAATAAATTGTGCTTTTTATTGTTCTGCATCGTGTTTTCATCGGATACTCTCAAATCCACGAACCCGTAAAACGCAACAACTGGTGTCAGAAGTGGGATTTGAGAGTGAATGCCAGTCACCCGTCTACAGAAGAAGACAATGGCGGAGGAAATGAAAGCTTTAATGGACATGTTAGCAGCTCTGAAAGCCGGACAAGAAAAGATGGACGCCAGACAAGAGGAGATGAAACAAGACATGAAAGCCAGACAAGAAAAGATGGACGCCAGACAAGAAGAGATGAAACAAGAAATAAAAGCCGGACAAGAAAAGCTTCAAGAGCAACTGCGACAGATGGAAATGGAGCAAAACAAGGTTAGAAGCGACATCATGGAGCTTAGAGAGGAAACCAAAACCAAATTACAAGATATGAAAGAGGAACTGAAGGAGGAAGCTGCAACTAAAATAGCCGATATGGAAGAAAGATTCGAAGAAAAATTTAGGAAGTTTCGGGAAGAGGTAGACATGTTGAAAGAAAAACGAACTGAGCCGAAGAGAGAAATTGAAGATTTTAAGATTCTCCCAGGTTCTCCTCATACGGCAATCAAACCCAGTACGTACGACGGAAAATCGTCGTGGAATGTGTACAAGACCCAGTTCGCCATCGTGGCTGACACTAACAGATGGGATTCCCAGATGAAGGCATCACAGCTAGCTGCATCACTCCGAGGCGATGCTGCAGATATCCTAGGAGTTCTGCCACAAGACCAGATTTCCAGTTTTGATGCCCTCTCGAACGCACTAGAACTCAGATTCGGAGAAAAATGCGTAAAGGACTGTAGCCGTCTCCAACTCAAAACCCGCCAACAGAAAACGACTGAAAGCCTCCAAGAACTAGCAACTGATATTGAAAGGCTGGCGCACCATGCATATCCGGACTGTCCACCCGATGTCCGTGAAAATCTGGCCCTTATGCATTTCGTCGATGCAGTCAAGGATCAGGAAATTCAGAAGGCTCTCAGGTTGGCAGATTTCAAAGACCTGAAATCTGCATTAATCTATGCGATGAAGTTTGAGTTGGCTCAGCAGGCAACTCGAAAAGATCGTCATCCGATCAGAGCGGCTAAAGTAGAAAATGAAAATTTTGATGTCAGAAAATTTAAACAAGAAATGTTAAAAGAGATTCGGGAAGCGTTAAATAAGCCAAATAACAGAAACACCGACAAGAAAGCAATGAAGTGCTGGAATTGCGGACTCGAAGGACATCTGCGCAAGAACTGTCACGTGAGCCAAGACCGGGAGGCAGCTCCAAGGAAACTAAAATGCGGCAATCTCACGGGGCGGAGGTTGCCAGGCAGAGATGTAGCCTCTCTGAAAGTTCTTCAGATCTCGTCAATGAGCGGCGGAGATAACGGATTGTTCGTCGAAGGATACGTGAATAAACACCCTTGTAAGATGATCATCGATACGGGAGCCAACGTAACCATCGTCAGAACAGACGTAGCGCGGGAACTAAACGAGACTTTGCGCTGGACTCCGCCCTGTGTGACTCTACAGACAGTGACAGGTGACAAGATCCCCATTGAAGGTAAAATTAACATCACCATTACCTTCGGAAATGAGACTTACCAGCACTTGGCATTCGTCGCTGACATCGCGGACGAATTAATACTTGGACTAGACTTTTTGCGGAAATATGACTTTACACTGGACTTCAAACGCAACGAAATGCACTCTGCGAGGGAGGATATACCCGTGTTTGAAGTGAAGAGTGATATTCCTTCAGCTCACCAAGTAATAGCGAAAACGGACGTCACGATCCCTCCGATGACAGAATTACTAATATCCGGCTGCATAGAAAACAGAAATAGCTTCAAGTTTGGAATAATTGAATATCCCGAAAATAGCTCGAGAAATGTATTAGTCGCCTCTACATTAGTGGACCTCTCCAAAAATTTCGTCCCCGTGAGAGTGGCGAATGTTAGCCATAGTCCGAGAACAATCCAGAAGGGTAAAGTGCTAGCAACCTGCACGCCGGTTACGTGCGTTTACAAGGCCCCACCTGCAATGCCCACTGAGTCAACAGCGAAATTAATTGATGAACTGCTGCAGAGAACAAACTTAACCGCCGAACAGAAATGTGCAGCAGAGAAAACAATTAGTGAATTTGAAGATCTATTTTCTCGAACATCCAGAGATGTTGGCCGCACGAAATTGACACAACATCGAATTGACACGGGTGATCACTCACCGATCAAGCAACATCCCAGACGCCTACCATTCGCAAAGCAGGAAGAGGTTGGAAATCTTCTAAAGGAGATGCAAGAAAGTGACATCATCGAGCCATCCACAAGTCCATGGGCATCTCCTATAGTTCTCGTCCGGAAGAAAGACGGCTCGACAAGATTTTGTGTCGACTACCGGAAGCTAAATAATATCACTAAGAAAGACAGCTACCCTCTTCCGAGGATTGACGACACACTAGACACGCTATCAGGACACAAATGGTTCTCCACTCTGGACCTTAAGAGCGGATACTGGCAAGTGGAAATTCACCCGGACGATAGAGAGAAAACTGCGTTCACTACTGGCCAAGGACTGTGGCAGTTTAAAGTTATGCCGTTTGGACTCTGTAACGCCCCTGCAACATTTGAACGCTTGATGGAAACAGTGCTTCGTGGCCTATCTTACGAGTCCTGTCTGGTTTACCTTGACGACATCATTATAGTGGGCCGTACGTTCGAGGAACATCTAGAAAACATCAGGAAGGTGTTCCAAAAATTGAAAGATGCCAACCTCAAACTAAGTCCTTCTAAATGCAAGCTGTTCCGCAGCGAAGTCACCTATCTGGGTCACATCATCTCCGCCGAAGGTGTCCGTACGGATCCAGAGAAAGTTTTGGCAGTCAAGGACTGGGAACGCCCTGTGGATGTTCATCAACTTCGGAGCTTCCTGGGACTCTGCACTTATTACAGAAGATTTGTAAAGGGGTTCTCCAACATCGCAAGACCTCTGCATAGATTAACGGAAAATAAACAGAAATTCGTGTGGACTGAGGAATGCGAAAAATCTTTTAATGAGCTGAAGACGGCATTAACATCTACGCCTGTGCTCGCATATCCCCAGATCGACAAACAATTCATACTTGATACGGATGCAAGCAACGAAAGTGTTGGAGCTGTCCTTTCCCAGATGATTGACGGTGAAGAGCGAGTGATAGCCTATTGGAGTAAGTGCTTGTCAAAACCGGAAAGGAATTATTGCGTCACTCGGAAAGAATTGCTCGCTATCGTAAAAGCCATAGAGCATTTCCATCATTATCTCTATGGCAGAAAATTCTTGCTCCGCACCGATCATGCTTCCCTAACTTGGCTATTGAATTTCAAAAATCCTGAAGGACAGATAGCCAGATGGATTCAAAGACTCCAGGAATATGACTTTGAAATAAAACATCGTAAAGGCTCCTCCCATGGAAATGCGGATGCTTTATCTAGGAAGCCTTGTCCTGCGCATTGCGGGTATTGTTCAAGAGCACAAGCTAAGTATGGTTTGGCGAATCCTAGCATCCGACAAGTAACATCTTCAACAGCATCGGAGCCAGATCCGTGGAGTCATGAAAAAGTTAGAGAAGACCAGTTGGCGGATCCTAACATTAAGCCAATAATAGAGCTGAAGGAATCATCGGCTACGAAACCCAAGTGGCAGGACGTTTCCATCTTCAGTCCTATGACTAAAAGGTACTGGGCTCTCTGGGACTCACTTCACCTTCGAAATGGAGTCTTATATCGACTGTGGGAAAGCGACGATGGAACTAATAAAAGATGGCAGCTGCTGCTTCCTCAAAACCGAATACCTGATGTCCTGAAAGAAATACACAGCAGCCCAACAGGAGGGCATTTCGGCTATATGAAGACATTAAACAAAGTTCGAGAGCGCTTCTTTTGGAGTTCCGCAAGAAACGACGTTGAGAAATGGTGCCGGTCTTGCGATGCCTGTGCAGCCAAGAAAGGACCAAAGGAACGCTGTCGCGGAAGAATGCAGCGATACAACGTTGGAGCGCCTTTCGAGCGAATTGCCCTTGATATACTGGGACCTCTGCCATGGACTAAAGATGGCAACAGATACATTCTAGTTGTCATGGATTATTTTACGAAGTGGCCTGAAGCATATCCAATTCCAGACCAAGAGGCTGTCACTACGGCTGAAGTCCTGTTGCAGAACTGGGTATCTAGATTTGGAACTCCCCTCCAGATTCATACCGACCAAGGCAGGAACTTCACTTCGGCTGTGTTCAAAGGACTGTGCGACTTATTGGAAATAAAGAAAACACAGACCACCCCGTTACATCCGCAGTCTGACGGCATGGTGGAGAGATTTAACCGCACAATCTTGAACCACCTATCGCTTATGGTTTCCAAGAACCAAGAAGACTGGGATCGTAAGCTGCCCCTGTTCCTGCTTGCTTACCGTAGTGCCGTCCACGAGAGTACCGGCTATTCCCCTTCTCAAATGCTCTTCGGTCGTGATCTCCGTCTTCCGAGTGACCTGCTTTTCGGCCGTCCTCCGGATCTACAGTCCTCTCCTGAGGAGTACGTTCAAGATCTCCAAGCCCGGTTGGAAACGATGCACAGGTTTGCTCGAGAGCGAATAAACATCTCGACGGACAGGATGAAGAAGAGGTACGACGCAAGAGCGACCGAACATAAGTTCCAGGAAAACGACAAGGTTTGGCTGTGGAATCCGAGCCCTCGTAAGGGCATTTCTCCCAAACTGCAATCGCATTGGGAAGGTCCCTACACAGTTCTCAGCAGACTGAATGACGTCGTAATACGGATCCGTAAGTCTCCTAATTCCAAACCTAAGATTGTACATTATGATAGGTTAGCTCCATACTATGGCCATAGTAATTAGTGATAGTTATTTTTGTTATGGGTACCCCGTATTTCGTAATGGTTTTATGTTTAATTGTATGATTTATGCATAATTGCTTGTACATAGATCTTTGTAATTAGTGTAAATGTTTCTGTTATTTGTAAATACTGTAAATATTTGCAAATTTTGTTATTATTGTAATTTATTTATTTGTTTTGTAGCTTTTTTCGATTATTTCTTTTTGGCTCCCATACTGCCCGGGACGTGCAGTCCTTGGGAGGGGGCAGTGTTGCGAAAAATTCGGCGGTTGCGCCTGTATGTAAGCTTTCCGGCATAGCACCGGGGTTGCCATAAAATAGTGTACGGTAGGGTTGCCAGATTGGCGACTTTATTGCCCATTTGGCGACCAAATTGGCGATATCCCATGGACCAATCGGGAAGCTTCTAGAATAACTTCCTGTCGAGATATTTCTCGAAACGTGTGGAACTTAAAGAAAGGCTATATAAACCCTTGCGTTTCTGAGAGCAGCAGTTACGAGTAGATTGTGAAGCAGTGTGAGCGTTGTGATTATTGTGAGAATAGCTGCTTACTGTGAGTGCTAAGCTACGCGAGAGTTTTGTGAACGGAAAGCAATCGAGATAGTGCTTTGCCGTGAAGCTATCTTTACAGTATAGCTTGACAGTGTATTGGTGAATATTCCACGGTGTTTTATTATAAGTTTAGTGTTGCCGTGAAGCTACCTTTACAGTTACAGCCTGAAGCTGTGTTGCTGATTGTTTCAGCGTATTTATTGTAGATTTTCGACGCTTTTAAAGGTGATTTTGGAACTGTGCTGTAAATAGTGATTCCTGTAAATAAATTGTGCTTTTTATTGTTCTGCATCGTATTTTCATCGGATACTCTCAAATCCACGAACGCGTATAACGCAACAATATTATTACAGTTTTCTACATCTTATTTGTGTGAATTTGGATTTTCAGCATTAATCAACATAAAAACGAATAAAAGATAGAGACTGTTAAACACAGAAGAGTATACGAAATTAGTATTATCATTTTAACGACCCAATATAAACGAAGTTATCAAAAAACATGAAGCTCGAATTTCTCATTAAAAGTAATCTTATTATTAACTTGTATTAAATCTCTTAATAAACGTACTGCTGTTTTTTAGTACATATTATTTTATTTTTAGGTAAGTAAACCATTTTTAAACTTATCTTTTTCTTTGACTGATCACTGATCTACAGATTAAACACCCAGAATTTGACGCACACAGATGCAAGACGAGTAAAGAATCGAATTTAATGGTGGTGTAAAATGTAATAACTACTGATTTTTTCACATATACGGATAATTAAATAATAAAATTACAGTCTGTTAATATGCGTAATTAGATCTGCGGTAAAGAAATATATTTATGGAGGTGTATAAATATTTATTAAAAGAAATTGAAGCTGAGGTATGAGATGATGTTCAATCAACTGGTGCAACATACGGAATTAAGAATTTATTAACAACTATCTTAATAAACTGTATTACTGATAAAAAATATATGCTTATATTTTAAATCCAAAAGATAGTTAACTTAGGAAAATACTGAATCTAGTATTTTGTTAAATGTAGCATTTAGATAAATGGCTAAATAAAGAACGAACTTTGTTTGTCGACAGCTTTTACACGAGCTATGAATTAGGCGTCAAATTTTTAAATTTTAAGACGCGTGTCGTAGGAATTGTATGGCCCAACAAAAAATTGTTACCAAGTTTTGTAATGTCCTGTCCGTTGAAAGAGAGGTCAAATAATAGCACGAGAAGATGACAAGGGTGTTAAAATGGAGAAATGTTCGCTGTGTTACAAACAAAACATGCACCCATTATAACTTCAAGCTCAGATTATGGAGCTTAAACCAAAATATCCTCAAATGGTCGCCAATTTCTTTGCCAAATTTAGTCGCCCAAAGCACTGCCAATTTGGCTATACTTCGCCAATTTAGCGAGATTGCCATTTACCTCATTGTTAAATGAAACTGCCCCCTGTAAGTTTCTTTTTCTTTTTCTGACTAAGCGTTATCTCTTCAGACTTTTCATGTTACAGTATGCAAAATTCGTAACAGTATTATTATTTTAACAATTTTAACAATTTGAGAATACAAAATTTGGTTAAGGATTTAGTAATAATAATTTCTTTTACACTGGCATTGGCAGAATCTTCAGAATCAGGATTCATCATAAAATTTAGGCACATAAAAAAAATAATAAAATCAATGTATTGACGTATGAGATTGCGTGCATTTTGCACCTAAAGATGTCACAAAAGCGAAGTTTTGGAAGGAGGTATGACATTTTATTTCTAAATTTAATCGTTAATATCATTAAAATGTACAAATTTATACTGTTTAATACAAGCTGTGCAACTGAGTGCTAATCAATTGATACTTTATTAGTATTACTGCAAACTGATTGCACAAAGGCAAAGGAATAAATTCCGTGTAAAGTTGAATTTTTTTGTTTTGCTTTCTATATTGTGAAGAGCGCCATCTGTTGGTCAAAAAATGAACTAAATTTTTTTCTAAAATGTCGACTTCTAGGATAAATCATTGTATGCAAAACGCTTACTGATGCATCAATTTGTTGATTTTATGCAGTTTTTTTTTTTTTTTTTTATAGTGTATACGTTTATAAGACATCCTCTATGTATGTCTTGAAACATTATTAGAATTACTGTCATTTGGAATACTTCGAGATTTTTTTAATTTGCAATTGTCAAAAATGATCGTTTATAACGTGCATTAAAATTTGACTTTTATTTAAGTGTATTTGTAAGGTGAATTCCTCTAAAATTGCATTTATTTATAAGGCTACTGGAAAAAAATTATTAAATGCTGGATTTTATTTCTTGGATTTAAAAAAGCAAAGAAAGTTAAATTTGAATCTGCCATTTAATCTGTGTTCTTGTTGATATACGAGCTTAAGCTAAGTACTTTATTGACAGTCACACACTTTTTTTTTTCGCAAAAATTTTAACGTGTTCATTTTATTTTTTTCTTTTCGTTAAACTTGAGGAAAAAAGGGTAAAGACAGTTATTAAACTGCGATTTGGTCGTTAAATGAAAAACAAATTTCTTTCAAAAATTTAGTTTTAAAATCGCAGATTTTAAGAGGGGAGAGAGAAACTTCTATTCTTTCTTCAGCGGCTTAAAAGCTTCAAAAAAGTCATTTCTTTAATTTTTGAACTTCTCTTATATTTGTCTACGTACAACTTCATTCGAAATAACTTAATTCTCGGACATTTATTCTTTCCCTTTCGCGTTAAGGGGTGGGGGGATATTTTCCGGTTCGTTCCCTTAAATTCTTTTATTTCATGTTGGAAAGTTTGGGAGAGTAAAAAAAAAAATAAAATTGCAATTAGCTTCTAAATCGTTTTTAATGAGCTATCTTCGAAAAATGAATTCTTTCCAGTAATTGGATGCTATTTGTCGTTATGATCCTCGTCAAATTCTTAAAAAACAAAAGTTTTCACTGTTAATGCAAAACAGTTCGCCGCTCTTGCATGAAAATTTTGTTGTCATGGCGCCCATCTTAAACTCTCATTTGGGCTGTTAAGAAAGAAATTTGTTTTTCAAGTAGGTAGTAAATACAGTTGTGAAAGGTGTGGTGTACGCAAATGAGACTTCGCAGTTTTGTTTACGAAAGAAAATTCCGGTTCACTGACTTTGAATTTATTCAGCTTGTGTGAATTTGATGGGTTTTTTTACTTGTTTTGAAAAGATTTTCGTATCGAATCAGCGCTTCTCTTAAATGCGGTGTTTGCGTCAGAATGATTTCCAGGTTTATTTTGTCGAAGTGTAAAACTGTAAAGCATAAAAATAATAAATAGTATGCGAGAAATTGGCAGATATATGAATGTCAATTTATTAAGCTCAGGAATCTGTAGCATTATAAAAGTTATAAAAATAATTGCATTTCCTTCAAAAATTAAACGAATGTAGGATACCTTCATTTTAATTTTTGAACTGTAACCGTTCGGTTCGTAAATTCAATTAAAGTATTACTAGTTAGTGATTTGAAGGTTTATTTCGCACTATTTTTAAACGCCATGAACAGTCTACATAAAAGATTCGTAATTTCGTAATCAGGTTATTATGCTGTCATGTTAAAGCACGATTATGGGCACAATGCCAAAGCGACATGAATTCAAAACAGTATTCACTTTGGGGTATAACTATCACAAACGTATGAGTAAAACTGCGTTGCTGGACACCATTATGCCATTGTACCATTGTTGTTACACAATTATGCCATTGCACCATTATGCCATTGTTGTTTAGTCCATGAATTTTATGGAAGAATGATTGCCAGAGCCTCAAAGTGGTTGGACTTGTATTTCCACCGAGTTTTGAAGGACAGCATCCCCAAGGCCATCTTCCCTACCACCAGACCACACGAGAAGACTTTCGTCTCGCCATATATTTAGGGTGCCCCCTGCCGCAAAGACACTATGCATTAAAAAACATACATGCTTTCTCCTGGATTCGAACCCGGGCCCTTCGGTACCGCAGTAGGCTTTCCTAACTACTATACTGTTGCGTGCGTATGAATTCATAATAGAATGAATGCAGTAGTCCGATAAAAAAAGTTAATAAATTTATTCTTATCACATGGCATATAACAAAACGCTGGATTTTTCCTCATAGATGTTCGTATAATGTCGCAATATAATCAGTAGCTATATTTTAAACTACTAAAACATTAAATAGAACGCAATCCAAAGCGCAGAGAAAGCTAATCCGATCTCAGCGCGAATTCGCTACAATCAACAACAACTGAACTGAGATGTTTCTCTCCGGTTTTTATAGCTTTTTAAATCGGCCGCGCGAGACAGTTCTTAGCAATTTCTGGAAAGCAAAAAGAGTAGAATTACGGTTACAGCTGACATAGTAGTCAATTACATTTATTCAAATTAAATATCAGTTACCGAGATAAACTTTTATTCAATGGTAAATGAACATGCTCTTGTATTTTTACTTTTCTTGCGTAGCTTTCTCTTAAAATTTGACACGCGCTGCATTGCATGGGGAAATAAAACAACTTAAATTATAATTCTACTAAAAATGACTAACTAAATACAAAATTCGTAACAGTACCGTCATTGTACGTGTATACGGATTTAGTTCGAGAGTTCCAGATTTTTCAGCTTCCTATACCTTTTTAATCTGTTTAATGACAGTAACGGGAATGAAAATGAGGCATCAAGTATTTTCCTGTGATAGGTCTGCTTTTCTTTCCCTTAAGGGAAGCGCGTTAAGCTTTAAAAATGGCCCCACATTTGCTAAAGAAAACTTCTAATGTTCTGATTTATTTATCATAAAATATACAATCATCCAACGTTTTGCTATGGTAACAACCTAGCTATTCCATGTAACTGGCGACGAGGGGAGGGACTCAAAAAGCTTAAAATCCGTTGGATGATAAATTAGAATCGCCAGAAAACTGGTGCAGAAAGTGACTTTGAACCCTAATTCCTGTAACATTTAATGATGTGAACTGTCCCATGCATTAGTGAAGTTTCAGTTATAATGTTAGCGAACCCTAAGGTACAAGTCTCCCATGGCATCTGAACACTGTGAAAGGTTTCGTAAACCAAAACACGGGAGAGTAAAGAAACGCTTACGATTTAATTATGCAGAGGAGAAGTGTTGGCCGTTCCCATGCTCAAAAATGTTATCGATGATGTCGTGACAAATAACATTGTAAGGTTTATCCTAATTTTATTAACGGTTATTTTAGGTTATGCTTCTTTCCTACGTTTCTAGTTTCAACTTACAATTTCCTACCAGAATGTAATTTCAAAAACGCAGTGAATGCAAATGAGTAAAGAGTACTGTTTAACTCGATGTTTCACCGACTTTGAGAGAGAGAGAGTCTGATTTTCTGACTAGCGCGCGTTTGCCTTTTGGCTACGTCTCTCTTAGATATTACTACGCTCGGCCATACTTTAGGCCCTTGCTTGGCTTCGCCGATTTGATTAATAATATTTAGAGGCCAGCTACTTAGAATCCTGATAGATTCGGCTATATCCTTCAGTTAGCTTTAGTTAAGCTTAGTTAGTTTAATTTCATAATTATTTAAGTTCAAGCCCAAGTGTAGGCTTTGTGTATACTCCCAGTTAGGAGTTGATTGTATTTACTCTGAGAAATAAACGGTGGTTAACCTTTCTTAAGTCTTACGTTTTTGTTCACACACTTAAGCGATTATTCGCTTACTAATGTTTTGAGGGGTTCAAGGTTTTGAACACTGAATTAAAGAAGTAAAATCCCACAACATATAAAACTTAAAATAACGCCAAAATATAATAAGAAAAGGAATGACGTGATAAATTCGCTGCCTATGGAAAACAGAAGTATTATGTATGTAGTTTAGTTTCAAGTGCTAAGGAAGGCTCAGAACTGGGATAGTCGGGAGGGTGTGTTAGAGTGAATTTTAAGTCATAGAAAAGGAAGTGAGCTGGTTGGAGAAAGGAGAGGAGAGATTAAATAGATAGTGGACTGGAATCTAGAAAAGAGAAGGTCTCTTAATATCTATCTTGCAGCTGGTCAGAAAAGGAAAGACATTAATGTCTATAACTTCCATTAACAACGTGCCTCAATGATCGAAGTTAGAAGTATGTCTCTCTTGTGGCTGGTAACGAAATCTTAAAAGGAAACAACAGACTTGATTGGCTTAGATCAAGCGGGGCCAAGTTTTATGTTAGTAGGAATTCAGGCATATTTATTGCGTAGGAAGTAGATTTTCCAAGAGCCGCGACTAGTTGTTTATATTATTTTAAAAGTAGTAAAAGGAAAGAAACGTCTTTTTAAATCATTTTGATTATATATAAACATAAATAATTCTTATTCCGTATCCAGGAAAGATGTTCTTAGAATGCACAAATTTTTAATATTTAACACTATAAGGTATTTTCTCCCTGTTTCCAGCATGCCTTCGTGGTGTAACGGTAGCACACTCGACGCGTATTCGAGAGGTCCAGATTCGAGTCCCTGCGACGGCATTTCTCATTTTTCATGTTCGTTTGCTGCAAAATAACTAATGATTCTACAACACAATATATTCAGCTTCCC
>KK116604.1:96290-127001 GCA_000611955.2 Stegodyphus mimosarum
CCCCCCCCCCTAGTAAACTAAGCATTTTTTGTCCTATTATAGTTGTCAACATATTTTAATAAAAGTAAATTTAAAGTGAAAGAACATATGTGAGTTGAGTATCTACTGATTCATTATCCGCAGCATACAGTAGAAGAGGAGGGAAATGTTAATTCTGATATCAGCGGAACTTTAGAGTGAATATTAGTTCAAATACACAAAATTCTATCTTTTCACACTCGTTTCGAAGCGATATGCGTTAATTTTAAAAATTAACGAAATTCCCTTAATTAACAAATTAACCCTTAAAAATTAATCCCTAAATTTTTAAAATTAAGGGAAATTTTCAAATTTCATGGATTATCTTAACAACGGATTATTTAAAATTTAATAGATTATCTTAATACAATTGTGTAGTGCCAAAAAATGAATCATGCATGAATCGTACATACGGCTCGTCGGCACAGTGAAGTCTAAAACTGAGTTTGCGAGGTCGAACAAAAAACGAGAGTAATAAGAGATGTGACTGCCACTAGCAGGCTTACAGCTCTTAGACTGAAATTGAAGCAGTTCATGAGTATGTCTGGCTGTTGGGCTGCAACGCTGTTCTCAAGGCCGAGAGGGTTTCGGGAGGGGGAGGCGAGTTGTAAACACCCTTCCCAAATCGTCTCAGATGTGCTGTATAGGGGATCAAGTATGGAGATCTGCTTGCCAATCCATTCGGTTAATATCTTTAATTTCCAAATAAATCAGCCATCAGATTAACCACATGGGAGTGAGCAATTCCCCCCCCCTTCGGGGAAAAACGAATTGAGGGCAGGTTGTATAACTGAAAAGGTAGACGCAGGTCTCCAGATCTCTTATGCTTATGCAACATGATGCTTAGCCAGACAAACAAAACCTCTACTACTGTATTGATCCATTTTCGGGATGTTGGAAGGCAAGTAGCTAATCTCTTGTTTTCTCCAGAGGAAGGCACGCTGAGAATCAGTGACTAGATGAAGCGGGATTCATCTGTGAAGAGATCGCTCTCCCACTGATGCTTAGTAAAAAACTGATGTGTTCTGCACCATGTTAAATGCACCATGCTCTTTTTGCAGAAGTGAGCGGGATGCAAAGAATAGGCCTTTCTTGCAAACAGACATCTTGCATGTATCTTCCTGGGAACAGTAACCGTTGAAACTCAACTCCTTGTGGCCGTATAGAGCTGAAAAGCTGTTGTATCCCTAGCTACATCTCACTGAAATGGACAAATGTCGATTTTCATTGGTCGTCGTGGCTTTTGGACGACTTTGCTCAGACTTGCTTTATGGATCTGATAATCCTTAAGTTGTTTCCATTAGTCGCACAGAAACGTTCGGCGTTGTGTTCGTGTTCGAGCAATCTGTGCTTGATACAGCCGTGCCGTCAATCTCTCGACGATTCTGCATCCATTATCCAGACGTAGGTGGTCACGTCTTTTTATTGTATACTTCTAAAAAATTTTGTGCCTTTCGGGAAAATCGCGAAAATTCCAAAATTCACTTAATTTTGAATACACTGGTCTTCAAAATTAAGTGAATGGGAATGGTCATTGTAGAACTTTACATGTTGCACCACTGAGAGGGCTTCCGACCTAAGTTGACACCTAACGAAAAAAGCCCACCCAGTGGAAATTATTTATTGAGAAATTTTTACAGAGGGTTTAGATGAATATTTTACAATCACGTTTACATGACAGTGAATGTTATAGTCTTCCTTGCATTTACATGCTGCGTTAAGCTAATTTTGATATACACAATAGATATATTATGAAATTGAATAGTTCAAGAGTCCAGTTAAATTTTCAATAATTCGAAGTTCAATAGTTCAGTCAAACCTATGACTGGAGGGTCAGCGAGTAACCCATTTTATTGTAGAGATATTAGGTTAATTCGAAACAAGAGAGATGAAAAATGAGCAACGTCTTCGCCAACCCTCTCGGTTACGCGTCCATTGTGCTGACCACTACACCACGAAGGCATGCGAAGAAGGCGGGAGAAATACCTTATATATTCCCCCTTTTAAAGGGCGACTGGGGATTAAGGATCGCCAAATTCTGGCGGTAGAGAATCATCATCCACCACCTTTTTTTAGTTCGGGAGCCAGTGTAGAGTCATTAGGATATTTCGGAAGCAGAAGTGATGAAAAATGAGCAACGCTTCGCCGGGACTCGAACCACAGACCTCTGGAATACGCGCCCAGTGTGCTGAGCTCTACACCACGAAGGCATGCGAAGAAGGCGGGGGAAATACCTTATATCATAATTTCAAATGGCCCACTTGAATTCCTAAAATCAAGTATAATATATAAAAAGAAATTATAAAACGAACATTTAAAGAATACATAAAATAAACCGAAAGTAAATAATAATAAAAATACTTTCGTTTGATTACAAAGTTTCAATAATGAATATGCATTTTTATTTTTAATAAAAACTTGTAACTTCTCTTTCTCGCCAATGCCCGGCTCTAGCCGTTTATAGACATTGGCCACTGCTAAGCCCGGAAGCGATGATCTCTTTATTATAGAGACACTTAACAGGTGGGCCACCATTGCCTCCCATGAAAGGACGGATAATTACATCCATGCCGTCTCCAAAATTCGAACCGGGGCCTTTGCTACGGCAGTCAGAATCAGTAACCACTTTCCAGTCAGGGCGGCATTCCAGAAAAATTGGCTTTGCCATTTTTTTTGCATTTGGGGCGAACAAGTATTTTTACGCATAAAATTTATTTTAAGAACAGGAGAAACTTAACTTCCAAAAATTCAGATGCTTGTATTCGTCTTGCGACGACTTTATAAGCCAGACTTTACTGTATTGACGTTTCAAGTTCAGCATCAGAGGAGCCGTTAATATCGAAGAGAAAAATAAAGTTCATTCGGTTATGTTTGCTTTTACAATAATCAGAATTTTTGTGTTTAAAGTGTACTGTAATTATTTTCTCAGTAAAATTTATCTTATTTTTCACCAAAAAACACTATTTTAAAATGAAAATATCACCACCCGAAACACCATGTTGGTATACACATTTTGATTGATTATGACCCGTAGCCAAAAAAGCTTGCCGACGCCTCTCGTAGAGGAACGCTACTGTCAGTGGCCGCCAGACTGTCTCAACTTGAATATTTCTTTGTTTCTTTGACCAGAGTTCTAAGTTTAAAATTTGCATTATTGTGTGTTTTAGTTTTCTCTTTATTCTTACTAGTGCCCTGTTACCCTCAGCTTTCTTATTCAAAGTTCATGCGTATAGCAATAGTAAAGCGTATACTATATTTTATATACTATACGCTTAACTGTTGCTATAAGCATATATATATATAAATATAGCAATAGTATATTTTAAGTGATAGAAAGGAAGTGAGCGAGTCGGGGAAAGGAAAGGGGAGATTGAATAGATAGTTGACTGGAATGTAGAAAAGAGAAGATCTCTTTAACATTTCACTATCTTGCAGCTGGTCAGAAAAGGAAAGATATTTAATGTCTACAAAATCCATTTACAACGTGCCTTGATGATCGAAGTTAAAAGTATGTCTCTCTTGTAGCTGGTATCGAAATCTTAAAATACAAGATCTTAAATATATCTACAAGCGTAAAACTGATAATACATGAAAACTAATAGAGACTAGTAGGTTAGTAAAGCTATGAATATTATGTTGTGCAGTGCAGGAATGTATTTCTTCATTTCTCAGTTGATGTTTGCTGATTGCCCTACATCAAAATCTCTTAGTTTCATGGGTTTGCATAGAGAAAGAAAATACTCTGACATCGGCTTGGTCACTACTAAGGCCAGAAGTGGTGATCAGTTAATTAGAGGTACGTAATAGGTGGGGCCACCTTTGCCTCCTATGAAGGGATAGACAGTTACAACCATACTTTCTCCGGGATTCGAACCTGGGTCTTTTTGGTATCGCAGTCGGTTTCACTAACCACTATACCCTTGTAAAGTAAAATATGCTTTTTTTCGTCGAAAACATTGATATCGTTTTTATTTGCTTAAACACATAACCCATTTCTATTTTAAGCGAAATAAGCCAAACCAGTTCGTTTTATTTGCAAAGACCATTCATTATATTAAACGAAATCAGTAAGCCTGTAAATCAATAGCGGATTTGGCAGTTACGACTTGTGTGACTTCTGTAAACAGTAAGTTATTTCATTAAAAATTAATGCTAATAAATTTAACACAAACTTAATTTTACTTAACTTAGCAAGAAATATAAGGGACCACGATGACTGCAATCCGAACACTAGCAGTCTGATTTATCGGCGTTCTGCTATACACAAACAATTTCATACGAAGTTCTTGAAGAGAAAATGCAACTTTTGCATAATTTTGGAAGCCGTCAGGACCAAGACCTTTATTAAGTTTAAGATTAACAGTCTCAAACTCAGATTGCATTTGGGGCGGATGTAGATGTTTATTCATGCATTTAAGGATTAACACAAATAAAACGTTTATTTAACAAAACAAATTTAACTAAATTTTATTTACTAAATGTTTAATCAAAACATACATGAACGGTAATAATAATGATGCAAAGGAAAACATTCCAAATTTTTATTAATTTTCTGTCTGAATTCTATAGGTTGGTAACTGAGGGAAATTTCTTTTGGTTACAGTTTATAATTCAAAAGTACTGAGAGCTAAATATTACATTTTTACACTGGCATCTATTTCATATAGTTCTAATGTGTTGAATTAACGATTAAAAGACTTACTAAAAATAAATTACGAAAACTTACCGAGACAAAACTTGAGAATAAATAATGACAACCTATTATATTTCTTGTATTCATTAAATTTTTCTCCGACGCATACAAAAAAAATCATATATTTGTATATAAATAGTTTATTGCTATAGCTTTTCATCTCGTGGAATTTCGATTTCCATGAAGTTTGCAACTTTGGAGAAAAAATTAGTGGGAACTATCACAAATTATAGATACTCATCTGTCAGCTAAATTTTCTGTCTTTTTAAATTATTATTAGAATTATTAATTTTCAACTGCGGACAGAAAATTATTCACATATAAATGCAGAGCGATTATTCTTATTGCAAAAATTCGTAATTGAAGATATATGTATGTTTCGCCAAATACAAAAAAAAAAGGTTATTCAAATATGTATTTTGAAATCTTTGAAAAAGATTTATTTAATTAGCTCCATTTATAAATTTTCCGGAACATTATTTACATTCTTTTTTAAGGGTAATAAAAATAAAATGTAATAAAAATAATGGACTAAAAGATCATTGAAATCGTAACCATTTCTTTAAATTCTTGCCATAATAAATAATTTCAAAATAATGTTAATTAGTTGAGAAATGTATTCGCGCGCCACATAAGATAACTTGGGGGACCAGATGCGGTCCGTGGACCGCCAATTTCAAATTAACTGCGCTTTAAGAATTTATGCATGTTCCAGCATCCAAGCTTTTGTTCTTCGAAACAGAAACCAATTTTAAATTCAAGTATTGAATCTATGATGCGCCAGTCATGCCAGACAAACTTCTATTGCAGTATCTGAAGTAATATTTCAATTCTTGTAGATAAGATTCCATCAATTTTTCTTTAAAAGCGAAAATATCGGACGAAGTTACTTTGTGCGCATTTTAAACATGTATTTCAGAAATTTAAAGAAAAGGTAAAAGAACTTAAATCTTTCTTTATCAAACAATAATGAAATATTTGTAAGTAATCTTAAACGTCGTCCACTATTTTATTTTCTCATTTATGGAAAATTAATGTAAATATTGTCACATTGTGTTATTAAATAATAGCGCATAACACGTAATACGTATATACTATATATATATTTTATATATATACATATATGTAGGACACAGTAAATGTCGTATGGTATGATTTCATAATTACTTCTTTTTATTGCTGAAGAAATAAATCCTGTATTTAGTGTTTAGTTGTGAAATTTCACTATAGATGGCGACACATCCTACAAGGAGACGAGAATTACCAAACGTTATAAAACAATTCTAAACAAAAAAGAAATTTAAATGATTTGTTTTTGTAGATATTATAACTAAGTCAAGAAGTAGTTACTTTTTCAAATGTTTCATCATATAGTAATTTTTTAAACATATTGGGGTTTTAAAAATTATCAATGGCTAATATTCTCATACCAATTTTTGCATTGCCTTTTTACCAGGTTTTCGTATTTTTTCAGGTGATTCTGATACCGAATCTAGTGGAAGCGGTAGTGGGAGTGGATTCGGAGAAGAAGAACCGACAGAAGACAGCTTTGGAGATATTTACTTTTCGACTCCTTCGTCGCCACCTCATTTCATTCCTGATCATAAATCACCATCAGAAGAATCATCTGCTAACACCAGATGGCAGCACAGTACATTCCTAATATTTTTGTCTACTTTAATTGTTTTCTTATGGAATTAAAGTACAAATACAAGCAGCTACAAATAACAATTAACGAAGACAAAGAATTTAGATATCGGATCTCAATTAAGTGCTTCCTAACTACATCTAAAGAGCTAATTATCATGCTGCCTTCAAATGGACAGAGGCCTAAAAAAACTGAGAAACTTTTGTACAACATTTTTTGTTTAATTACAGTGAGATTTATTTAATACTATGGTCGATTAAGAAATAGATGTTTCTTGGATGAACTATTTCGTGTTTTAATAGTACAAGGTGTGATCTTAACTTCCTAGGATATGCTCAGTTGTGATACGTCATTGAGCCTTTCTTGTTTCATGAATTCTATTTTATACAAACACTTTTTTTTTCGACAGTAATACGAGTCTTGGGATATTTGCATGAGAAGTATTGATAGATACAGAAGTGACATTATTTTTATACTAGAATCTCTTGTTACACCACGATTCATACCTTCAGAAAAATGCATTTGATGTTCGGACACTGAGATGAGACTTTAGTGCTTAGTTGTCGAGAAGAAACGTCAGTCATAGTGCTTTCTTTTCGTGCAGGTGCTTACATCTGTATAAAATGTATATTTCGGCATGAAATAAATCGTTAAATATAGTATAAATTAATAATTGTGTGTATTTGTTTTATTTAATTTGCATGTAATTAATTGAAAAGTGGCAAATGAAAAAACCTGCAAAGGGTAATTTTGCCCTTTACAGATCATATCAGTCATTTTATTTTTCAGCCTGTTTTTAAAATATTGTTGATTAATTAATGCATAATTACTAATAATTCATCATTAATACATTAGAATTTTAAATATACTTGTTTCGAAAAGATAAACTGCAAACAAAAAAAAAACTGATGATAACCCATAAAGTATGCAAGCAAAGTGGACGAAACTTAGTGAAAATATTTACACCCCCTTTTAAATGAAAAACATAAGAACATATTATACAAATTGTATTTTATGATCTCAACAGAAACATAAAATCTCCGAAATTCGGACAAGCATATTCAATGCAAAAACACTTCTGAATAGCGAGTATAATCACACCAAACATCAATATAAGCCTGATAGGGATGTCTCATGCTGCGTAAGTAGCAATGTCCTTGATCACGTAAAGCAGTTCTGTCCCCATCTAGGATTTGGGGTGGACTGAGGGGGTTAGAGGCCACCAATACACCTTTCGAGAGCATCCCACACATCCTGAATGGGATTAAGGTCACGAAATCGTGCTGGCCTTTCCGTTCGGTTTATGGTTTCTTCTTCAAGAAAGTGGAGCACAAGAAAAGTAATATGAGAGACGTATTCAAAGTAAAGATATCGCCATTTGCGGCAGCGTACTAGTGAACAATAGGATCCAGTATGTCATCTATGTACTGAGCACTGAAAGTTCCATGTGGCAGCACGTACGGATCTGCACACCCACTTGGACATACTCTTCCGCATACAAGAACACTACCTTTTGCTTTTTCCCTTTCCGGTATATTAAACGGAAAACATCCAATGTTTGCTTCTGTCCATATGTAAACGCATCGATAATCACTCTGTAAATCAAAGCGGGACTCATCAGTGAACAAAATAAACAACTAATTTTCAGTCCAGTTTACAATGCCCAATCCAGATGCTTCATCCGGGGGCAGGACGTAAGCGTGATGCACAGTACCTGTCTCCTAGCATGCAAACCTTCTTTATTCAGCCTTCTGCGCACTGTCATGGCTGATTCTGTCCTTCCTGTAGCAGAAGTAACAGTGAATCTAAGCTGAGATTAAGATGCAGTAGTGTTGCGAAGTGCTCGTAGTTCATAAATACAGTCATCTGCAAAAGAACTCTTGGTCTACCTTCGGTTGATCTTCGAGAGTCTGAATCAGTACTTAGAAATTTGTTCCACAGCCTGCTTATCATGGAACCTATTTTGCAATATCAGACTGTCGCTGATCTGCTCCTAATCGACCTAATGCTTAATAACGCAGTTCTGCTGACAAATGTTGCCTCTCACTCATTTTTATACTTAGGCTGTCTCAAAAGTGTTCTAATAATGCCCTCCTAAACGGGTTTTAAGCTGTATCGTATTTACGGAAAGCGATAGTAGCATCACTCTTGTATAATGCTACTCGATGCAATTCGCCTGTCCAAATTTGAACAATTTTGAAATACCTTTAGCCAATTTATCACGATTTATCAATTTGCCTTTTGGTTTGGTTTATTTCATTATGGGAAAACACTCGAGGTCTAAAAGGAGGGATGCCTTCGTGGAGGACGTTCTAAGGGAAACTGCCTTTTATACACATAATAATAAGGGAAAACCACGAAAACGCCTATGCAGCTAGTCCGTTCGCCGGGATTTGAACCCCGGATCAAATTACCAGTGTTCAACCATTTTACCACTATTTTATTTTACGACACTTGTAGTGCAAAGTAACATTGTACTGTGTTAAAAGGGTTTTTTTGTATAATTAACACAGTAGTGAGTAACTATTATAATATTTAAAATAAATAAAAGACCTATTAGTTATTAATTGGCAATAACATTTTTTTTTTATCAGGGACGCGATTTTGTTAAATATTCAAAATAATACTATACATTGTGAACTGTTTAGAAAATGTACAAGAAAATACTATGCAGTTAGACTCAGGGCATAATTTCTAAAATCGGAAGTGTCGGAACTTTATGGAAGCCGTCAAGGAAGAAGGGAAAATAAAATAACCAGTAAAAAAAAAATGATCAATAATTAAAATAATTAAATTAAAATTCAAAAAATATAACGATATAAATGAAAATTTAATGAATTGTTAAGTGCATAATGAACATTTAAATAAAAGAAATAAAACGTCAGGCTTCATCTAATTTGGAGCTCTGGCTGGACTTGAATTTTATGAAAAAAACTAAGCAATAGCTTAGCCAGTCTCCGGCTGAATTCAAACCGTGAATATATATATATATATATATATATATATAAAACCATTCTTTTTCCAGAACATCATTGGAAAAGCGTAAAAGGATTAAAACATCCCTAATCAGAATAGAGAGAATGCTAATCGAAATAGAGAACACGCTAAAAGCAATATGAAAGTAAGGAAAGAAATTTTAACGGAGAAGTGTAGCTTCGAAAACAAAGAGAAAAGTGTTCTAAGCTTTCTGACCACGATGCCCTGCCGATATGATTCTAGCTGTCAAGCAGATTGCGATTGGGGAAAAAAACTTTCCCCCGAATCCGATCCAATAACAACATGAGAACAAATGTAAGATCTACACAAGTGACAACTTTTGTCCCCCATGTTTGGTTACATAATTCATGTCTACAGGAGCTTTGGACGTGCACGATCAAGCTAATCATTTTTAGTACTTTCGTGAACAAAACATTTTATCCGAAATCATAAATTCATTGCATTACCTGGAGAATCAGCCTTTGACATGCAGATGGAGGATTTTCTTTCCTTAAATGGACTTAGGTCCGTTTTTTCCCCCAGAGAAAGACAGGTATGCCTTCGGAAGTTATAACGGATTTTTAGCGCATATTTATTTTTAAAATAAAATTTCCCCGTTGAAACTATTTCATTTACATGAATGAAGTGTCACAGCCCTTTTATTTAAAGTCTCCGGCACGATTTATCTCAGAAATTGAGAAGCACCAGCGCAATTTAAGCTATGGTTAGACTGCATATATTATAAGATAAAACAAATTTTAAAGAGTTTGATATAGCATTACCACATTTGCCTTTTTAAAGGAACACTAATTAGGGTTAAGTCATATAATTCTAGTCGTATGAGCCGTCATGTCGTATATGTTCAAGAGTTACGGCATTAAAATATGTAATCGTGGTGTATTGACTTCTTACATTACTATATTAAGTCAAAAATTAATATCATATGAATAAATTAACCATAGGCTCAATTTTGTTTTTCTTATGAAAGACAACCATCTGTTCAGATGATTGGAGTTCTATTGTAACTCCTTTAATAAGTGGTATTGTAATTATTTATAAAATGTACTTTCATGTCAAACACACTATAGATCTAATGGATATTAGGGAAGTATTAATACCGCTTAATGTTTAAATTACTGTAGCAATTGATATTTATGTAATTTTCATTATTGATATTGTACAGGTAAGTTGATAATTTGTTTGAAATTTATTAGTTTTGATATGTTTCTTATTAAAAAAAAAGAGTTGTGAACTAAGCTAATAGAAATTTTATATTCATAATTACGTGAATAGGTAAAAATTATAAATAAATTTTTCCGTATTTTTCACTGTCAAATAAAAATCTAATAGTAATAATCTTAAAGGACTGTGCCTAGAAGGATTTTTGAAAAGTTTCTTAAAAGGCATAGAATTCTGTTCATTAGGAAATTAAAAATAATAGAGATGAAGGTGGGAAGTCTTAGTTTTCTCGAATCCTGCGTGGTTCTCGTATTCATAGTTTAAAAATACTAAGAAGTAGAAAAAATACTTAAAAAAAAAAAAAAAAACTGGCATAATACATTAGAAGCTAGAACCATGAATAGTTCGGTTCACGAATAAGTTATCTGAACAAAAAACGCCTCGGAAGACGCATGGTATCAAGAGTTATGAATATTTAGTTTATTATTATGGCAAAGCACCCACTTACCTACCTAAAGGGAGGGATGCCTTCGTGGAGGACCTTCTAAGGGAACACGAGAGCGCCTATATAGCCAGCCCGTTCGCATGGATTCAAACCCAGGTCAGAACTACAAGTGCTCAGCGATTTTAGCGCTCGGTCGCTGGTGGGCCTGTGAATATTTAGATCGGCAGTAAATGACTTTCAAAGGTGTTTTGAAGTAACCTGCAGAATTAACACGTACGGACTTCTTGAAATATCATTTTAATATTTCCTGTCTTTAACTCTCATTAATAAAATCTGGTAACAAGTGACTTAAAGCAGCTTGAATTCAGCCTACAGAAAATTATGGCCGGCTCTAATCGCAAGCAGAGATTTTGAGGGCTTTGACCCTTAGGACTTTTCTTTTTTATCTGCGGTATTGTGTCTCTAAACTTTGGCTTGAAATTTAGCAATAGGGACGGGAAGGAGTTAACTAGAGGGCCATTAAAGAGAGCTCCACAAAAACGAATTTCAACAACTTCATAAGCAGCAACAAAAGCTGATAGTGAAGGAGGTGTCTTCAGAGAAAGGAAAACGTGAAATTAAATTAAATTTTTATCTAATTTATTTGTTTATATGTACAGAGTTGCCAACTCTCCCGATTTAAGAGGGAGACTCCCGGTTTCCGACCGTTCTCCCGCCAACCCGAATTACATTATATTTCTCCCGACTTTCTCTTATTCTTAAAATTTCTCACGATTTTTATGTAGTTTGTCTTAATACTTCGTTATTTGCATCCCCAAAAAAGTCATTTGGGATTTCTGAAAGCACCTGGTTTTCCTCTAGACTGCGCAGAAAACCATAGTAGTTTCTTCAGTGAGAAATTATGGCGCGCTTCTGCTTTATGAGTGAGAGCACGTGTCCGAAAACATCATGTTCCATTTCTCCAAAGAGCATCGAGTGAAACTGCGTGTCATCTGGCACGTATTAGCCAATGAGCACAAAGCAAGATCGAGGTTGTTATTTCGTTCATCTTGTCAGTAACCTGTGCGAACGTATGTGCTTTCAAGAAATAGTTTAAGAAATTACAATATTTCGTATTAGTTATGTCTGTGAAAAAGGTAAAATACTCAGGTACCTTTCAAAAATCAGACGCAGGTGACTTTCCTTCTAATATTTCCTCAAGGAAATGTAATGCTTTTGCGATGTGTACCCATTATTAAAGAAATACATTTTTATCATTTAAAAATCTTTTTGTCGTCGAAAATAAATCTTCCGATTTTTAAAAAAATTCTCCCGATTTTTGAGTGTCCTAGGTTGGCAAGTATGTATATATACTTTTTAAATCTTAGATTTCCACTGTTTTTGTGTTGCGAGCCTAGTACACAAAAAACTATTGTAAAGTGTTTAAATGAGTAATAGTTTCTGGTCCAAAGACGAAAATAATCAGTTTTATATGAATTCCTATGGGGAAAGTAATTTCGGTTTAGGAACATTTCGGATGATAAAGGACCTTCAAGAATTGATAAATTCGTGAACCGAGGTTCAAAATTTTTAATCAACGTAAAATTTCAAATTTGCTCTTACTTAAAAAAAAAAATACACTTTTAAGTTTTAGAGTTTAAAAAAAACATTGTATTTTTTAAGACGATGCAAGCTCAATTTAGAAAATTAAGTACATAACTAAAACTCTTGTAGACAATTTTTATGAGTGTAATCGGGTGAAAAATAGTTCACTAAAAGTTTTTTTCCTCATTTTTTTCAGAATTTTATTAAATAAAAGCAAGTGTAGATGGGAAAGATTAGTCAAAGAGTTAATTTACAGGAAATTCTAAATGGAACTTCAAATTAGCAGCAAAAATATTAAGAATGTGGCATTCACGACATCACGAGGAAATGTTGGTAATCCAATTTTTTTTTTAGTCCAAAGGGGCTTTTGTCCCTGAAGAACAATTGTTTTCGTTTTGTGATTTTGCGTCGAATCACTCTGAATGTCCGTTTAACTTTTCAAACTTATAAGGTATTTCTCCCGCCTTCTTCGCATGCCTTCGTGGTGTAGTGTCTGCATGCTCGACGCGTAATCGAGAGGTCCGTGGTTCGATTCCCGGCGAAGGCTCATTTTTCATGTCTCCTGCTTTGAAATGAGCTAATGTCTCTACAAACTGTTCTCACCAAATATTATCGTCCTGTATTATATTTAAAGAAATTAAATAATGAAGAATCTGCATAAATGTATGTATGCTTCTCGCATTGTGATAAAACAACGGTACCTAGAGCCACCCAATTTTGAACGACGTAATCCTACTGCGAATACGGGCATCTCGAAGCCCAAATTTAGAATTTGTTTTATGATCGATTTCATATTTTGTAAAACTTTAACGAATTTTTGATTAACAAACTCAACGATTTCAAAGCGAGCAGTGGCAACGTTGTACAGAAAATAATTTTTATCTCCAGCGCGTGAGACTGTGTATTAGAAATTCTAAAGATATGCTCAATTTAAAATTATTTGGCGATATTGCTCTTGAACTGAATTTTATGGTTTAAGTGCATAGAACATGATATTTAATAAATAAAGGTAACACTCAAAATCTTAAGAAAACGCCGTTTTGGACGTAATTTAAAATCTTTCAGATTTTTTTTTGGGGGGGGGAAGGCTAGGATTCGAAGGAAAAAGAGCAATTCAAGTTCTTGGATCTAGAGGCCTTTTTCAAGATATGTGGAATTCGAGAACTCTGATATCCCTTTTCTTTAAAAAAATAATCCTTAAAAGTTATCAGTCATCTTGATATTCATTTTTCTGATATAATTTGAGGTCGACGGTGGGACTGGAAAACATTCAACATCAGCTATACGGGGAGCGGGCAAAGTTATTGACCGCATTTCATGTTTGAAAAAAAAAAAAAAGAACAAAATTAGGTACGTACATGTTTATTGTTTTTCTGAAAAGACAATTTAAAACAGTTTTACCCAACAAAATTTTAAACACTAAATAAATCACATGAGCTTCATTTGTGACACGCAAAATATCCAGTCGATATTCAATTTCACGCCAAGTGTTTTGAAGCATTTCAGCAGGTATTCTTCCAATGATTTCAGTGAGTCATCGTTTTAGGTCATCGATATTCGTACACTCGGTTCTTAAGTTAATACCTCCGAAAGAAAAAGACCAGGTGTGTAATGTCGGGCGATCTTGGTGGCCATGGTATCGGCCTCGGTTACAGCCAAAAACATCGCGGAGAAAAGAACGCAAGGCAAAAACGTCGTGGTACAAAAACATCGTAGGAGGAAAAAAAAGCGATTCAAAAACTTCGCAGTTTAATAACATCGCCGTCGAAAATATCCTGGTAAATCATCGCATAGTCGATAACATCGCAGACATGCGTTTTTCAAGCTTTAATGGCTGTTAATGAATATTCGCATAATAATTTATGAGAGCAAGATGGAAGGAAGGATAATTTTTACTTTTATATTTTTATTAACTAATAAATTTTTAAAAAACAAGAAATTTAAACAAAACAAGAAATAATTTTCATTATAAGAGTATCAGATTAACAAAAGTGAAGAAATTAATATCATTATTAACTTAAGATTTATATATATATATATATTTTTATAGATAAGTTGATGCAGTTACTTATCTTTTTCTATTCTTTTTTAGATTATACTTACTTATAGAAAAATTACCAGTAAAACTTCATAAAAAATAATTTATTAATGACCTTTGTTAGTTAATTTTACCAGTTTAAAATTAAGTGCTATAAGTTGTGTTAATTTTCTATGCTTAAGTTTCCATTTTACATTTTCAGCAAACATTTATTAGTTAATAAAAAGTATGAAAGTGAAAATTATCCTTCTTTCCATCTTGCGCTCACAAATCATTATGCGAGTTTTTACAACTATTAAACAATCATTAAAGTTTACAATTATTAAAGCCTGAAAAACGTACGTTTGCGATGTTGTCGTCATGCCACGATATTTTCGACGGCGATGTTTTGTACCACGATGTTTTCTCTTTGCTTTATTTCCTCCTACGATGTTTTCGTCCGCTGTGTTTTTGCCGCGATGTTATCGGCGAACATCATCGCCCCCCTCACGATCAATTCAACGATCAGGAAATGTTTCGTCCAGCTCCGTTCGAACTATGGAACCCCAGTGGCGGAGCGCCATCTTGTTTAAAGATAAGTCGAGGCTGACTGCGTTCAAATTGAGGAAAAGCGTATAGCACTTTAGCGTGTCCAGATATGTAACGCTTCTCACTGACTATTCGGTGAAGAAAAATGGTCCGAAGATTCATCTGCATCCAACGCACACCAAACATTTCACTTTCGGGCTAATGTGCGCTTTTTCTATACAGCCTGAGGCGATTCAGTTCCCCAGATCCGACAGTTTTTTTTCTCAAATGACATACCATTTTTTTTTCCATATTCTGAGTCTGCGACTCAAATTATGGCAAACTGCCAAGTTTTGTAAAAGTTGCACGAGTAGTTTAAAAATTTTTTAAAAATTATTTTTTAAATTTTATTTCAAAGAAATTTTAGCTCCTCAATGTTAATCGAATTTGATATATATTTATTAATATTTCTTTTTTTTTTATTAAACTTACTTCATTCCTTCTTCAAGAATTCAAAATTTGGGCTTAATCCAAATATAATTCGCACATTTTCTGTGATTTATTTTTAACGTTTGTATTTTTAAATAATTTTTATAAATTTTTCGAAAAACTTTAAGTACCACAACCCATAAAATTTTTAACATTATCTTGAAACAGATGTATTCCTAGGCAGATGTACAAAAAATTAGAGTTTTTTATTCAAAATTTTCTAAGATATACGTGAATTTACATATTGGCGCTTTTTTAAATCTGACTTGTAAATATTCGTTACAAGAATATCAGCGATAATAACTCCTAATATGGTTTACGCACTTAAAATTATTTGAAAATAATGAACGTGACCTTTTTCCCGCTAGTATAAAATAAAAGAAAGGAAACGAAGATAGGCAGCTATAAACTAAGAAGTTAAAAAAATTTTTTTTGTTCTAAATTATTTTTTTTAAAGTCCGATTTTTAATATCTGACAAATAGTGAGATAAAGTCCGATTTTGTGTCAAAATACCTATATTAAAACAATGCTATAAATAAGTCCCGGTTTCGAGACATGAAAAACGCAATTTGAATTTCGTCAAATGGCCCAGTAGAACGGGAGATAACTGTGCCCCTCTTTTTTTGCGCAGTATACCTCATTTTTTTCCCGCATGCAATGCGCTCAAGAATTTTGAACCACCCTGTATTTTTCAAATGCAGTTGTAGAGGGGTGAAGTTTATTTCAAAAAGCAGATAAGACACCGAGCACAGAACACTAAAATTCTCTCAGAAAATTAAGTATATACAGTCAGCCCCGCCATTAGTGAACCTTCTTTTCGACGAACATTTCTGTTTGTTGTTAATAATTAACTGTCAATAATGTTAGCCTTTCCATAATTTTTAGTAAAACATTTAATATTTTTTAGGTTAGGATTCAAATAATGAAAGAAAAAACGATTCGATTCTTGAATCTTTTTCAAGATTCGCGGGGCTGAAGGATTCGAATAGCCATCCTGAAAAATAATAACTATAATGCTTTATAGCAAGTTTTAAGTGTTAGTTCTTACATATTGAAAAAATGTTATCACATGAAAAATGCAAAGAAATCCAGCAGCAACGATAGGATAACGAAATCGCATGGCCTCACAATTCCAAGACCCTCATGTTCATGAAGGATAGTCAGCAGCGGTATCAACTTTTGAAATAAAAATCTAACTACTGTGTCGTGACGTCACAAACTGGCGGCTCACAGCCAGCGTTGGTCACCCAATTACTGTTGTAAACGTATATATTCGGTCGATAAGAATAACGTGTTGAAAATTGTGCGCAAGAAACATAACAGCTAAATTTCTATGAAAATAACAGAATGGTTCTTTACCAAGCAAAATAATTTCGCAACTGAAGAGAAAAAGTATTCTTTCTTAATCTTCATGGACATTCATTGAGTTTTTATTTAATCCAACGTTAATTTAAGTTTAAATTTTGCTTTAGTTTAAAACGCATTAAGGCATGTGTTCCTTTCTTTTTTGGAAAACAAGGTTTTTAAAAAGGAATTTTAGTAGGCAAGTAAACAGTTACTGAAACTTTTAAAGTTTTGGAATTTTCATAAAAGCAAGTGTATAGAGTAGTGAACTATTTCCATTTGTGTTTGTGTATAGAGTTTTCTTTGTATAAATAAATATTTACAAATTATGTTTCACATTAAGGTAGAAATAGGATACTTCAAAAATAAATATACTTATAATTTCTATAATTAAACTAAATTTCAACGACTAAATACAATTGAGACAAATTTTAGTCATTTTTCCTTGGAATATTTAAGTAGAGTATACACATTTCTTCGCGTGAAAATTACCAGGCATCTTAAAATAGACTGACGGAATTAAAAAATTTATAACAGGAAATCGCTTAAGGTTAAAAAAGATAGTTCTTGCAGCAAATTCATGCATTGACAGGACATAAATGTTTCCTCCCAGAGTTCCTGGTTTCATTTAAACAATTTTTCGACAGATGGCGTTGTAAGTAGTAAACCCATAAATCAAAGAAAAGTAATTGAAAAATCACATCACAATTTTTAGAAATTTTTTACTGAATTAAAATTACAATATTTTTTAAATATCCACCATCAGCTGCAATCACGTGTCGTAATCGGAGGATGAAGTTAGCAGACAGCTTAAGTGAAGTGGCCAATGGAATGCTGCAAATTCGTCACTGATTATGTCTTCAAGTTTCTCAAGTGTTCAGGTATTTTTTCTGTGCATTGCGTATATCAAGTGACCCCAAAGGAACAAATCGTATGGATTGAAGTCTGGTGAATACGGTGGCCACTTTATTCCTTTTCCTATGAATCACGTGTAATTTACGGTTATCAAAATATTCTTTTAACAAAGTGAAAACTGCAGCACAATCTTGCATTAACTAGGATGTCGCGGATGATTCGACGAAAACATCTTCGATGGCCACAAAATCGTGCAAATTTGAACACATCGTTCCGAAGTCACTGTGTCATGTATAAAAAAAGGGTCCATTTGTATCTGTTGTGAAAACAGCTGCTCATATAGTCACTTTTTGAGAATAGAGAGATTGTGGAACATATACATGAGGGTTTTCAGTTAACGAATTTTGCTTATTGACGAATCCATCGAGATGGAAATGTGCTTTAGCTGAAAACCATACAAAGTTCACATCCCAACATTGCCATCATCAATGATTTCCAGTATTTCATTCACAAGCATGTCCCTTTCCTCAATGGATGCGGTCTGAAGAGGTTGCTGTGTTTGAGTTTTTATAGAGGAACAAAATCTTGCACTACGCATTGTCTTACGCGTCGCCGTTTTGCTCAGCTGACATGCGGCTACAGTTTTTCGGACTGATTTGCTAGGGTAGCGCACAATCGTTTCCTCAACGACCTGAAGATTTACTTCTGTAACAGCCGACCAGTGTCGTCCAATAGTTCCGACATTTTCATCCTCAACACTGTTCGTTGGAATTTTTGTGCAATATTTTTACTGCATTCGGCTGCGGACCATTAAGCGACTTTGAATTTGCACTGGAAGCTTCTTCTTGTAGCTGTAATACTCCCTCTCAGTCAATGGAATTCCAATGCAAGGAATCCAATCCTTTCCTCCAAAGAATAAGTGACTTTCAGAACATTCTTGCAGAATCTACTGTTCAGCTGTCTGTTGGTCGTCCAGTCACAGATAACACTCCTTTTAAGCTTAAACATCAACCCCTTCTGTAGATGCGTATTTTGATGATTTGCATACGTTAAAACTGGAAAGAACAGTGGAAGGGACTTGCAGCTCCATCTGTCGGAAAATGTTTAACTAAAACCAGGAACTCTAGGAGGAAAAATTTATGCCCTATCACATGACTTCGCTGCAAGAATTATTTTTTAACCTTAACTGCTTTCCTGTTATAAATTTTTACAATTAATTTATTGAATAAAAACTTCTCGGTCTATTTTAGGACAACCAATAAATATTAATATGTTTAGCTATCAGACTCCTTTATAAACATTTACCTTCCATGTAAAGATCCAGCATTACAAAAATATATTTTACAATGAAAGGGCCTTCGAATTGCTTAAACAGTAACTGTAGGGTGTCTGAGAAAAGTAATTGCAGGCTTTGTATTTATAAATACGGACCTTAGGTTATATACAGTGGAGAGCCAAAACATTATGGCCACCTACTCATTAACGCGTTGCGCGACATTGGCCTGCAAAACAGCTGCAACTCGCCTTGCATATGTTGTACCAAATGTATAAGCAGCGGTCATGCGAAGTCGAGATATTCCAACATGATGGTGTTTGAGCTCGAGTTGCCGCTCCATGACATTCCCAAATGGGCTCTACCGGGTTAAGATCCGTCGAGTTAGGTGGCCAGGATATTAATTGAAATTCATCCTTATACTTCTCAAACCAGTCCAACGCAATTCGAACGTTATAACATTGGGAGTCCTGCTGGAAGATTTCATTCCCAGTTGGGAAGACAGACGCCATATAAGGATGCAAATGATTCCCAGTTATGTTCAGATAGCCCTCAGCTTTTATGATCTGTTCTACCAAAGCTGAGAGTCTCAGCGGCTCATAAGAATGTTCTTCAAGCATAATACCTCCACCACCAGCCTGTGTACGATATTCTGTAGACGGGGGGAGCAACTATTCACCTGGAAGATGGCGTACCCTGACACGACCCTCGACTTCATGAATGAGAAATCATGATTCATCCGATCAGGCTACTGTCTTCCACTTATCCATGGTTGAGTCTCGATGTTCTCGGGTCCACTGTAAACGTAGTTGACAATGGCGTTTGGTCGACAGTGGGACGTCTCCTGCGCAGTTTCATATCCAACAGTATCCGCTGAACTATGTATTCCGAGACATTTGCACTTGGGCCTCTATTGTATTGGGCTATTAGCTGAGCCACTGTCTGACGCCGATTTTGCTGTATTAAGAGTCTCCGACGTCTTTTTTCTTTGATGACGCGTGGACGTTCAACACCTTGGTGTCTGCTGCTGGTTTCACGGGCATTTATCCACTTTGCATAAATACTAACAGTGGCAGATCGTGAACAACCTACCAGTTATGTAGTTTGGGCGACATTCGTTCCGAGTCTTTGGGCCATCACAATCTGCCTTCTATTAAATTCGTTAAAATCAGCAGCCTTTCCGACAAAAGTAAGTGCAAGAGTAATTCCCTACCTTCTCCAGCAGCAATTACATACCATTGCCCTTTAATCACGTGCCCTCCACGTCATCCAGACGAGTTCATTGAAAAATGTGGGGATGGTCATAACGTTTTGGTTCGTCAGTGTATATCTCCAAATCCAAAATTCTTTATGAAAATAGTCTCGGGAAAGATGGTTGCCGTAAATATAAAAATTTTAATTTCTTTTGCGTAGAATTTCCGTATTATAAAAAAATTGCAATTAGTTAAGTACTGATCATTTTTTAATTAATTAAAAATAGCAAAATATTCGATATCGTTAAGTATAAAATCTTCATAATTTATTTTACAATGAAGCACTAAAATTGTATGCTACATAGAATTTGTTTTTTTAAGCGACATGGACATCGAAATACTAATCAGCTTGTAAAAAACATGCTAAACTAGCCTAGAAGTTTTTGCGTCTAATATAAACGCTGGAAGCAGAAATGTAGTGATATTTTAGTGTAGTAAGTATTGGGTTGTTCGGAAAGTAATTTTGTTTTTTGCCAACAGAAGGCTTAGTTGTATTTTCTCACAGCCAACTTCACACTTAAGCCGTATAGTCTTTATATATTTTGACAGCTGATATACAAAGGCTTGTGTGTGAAAACGATAGATTGATTCTACGCAGTAGTTTTTGGTCGGTGCCCGTTCAAATATGGGAAGCGAAAAGCAGCATGTTCGGCATATTTTAATTTTTTTACTATCAAAAAGGTAAAAATGCACGGTCGGCAATTTTGATTCTGAAGATGCACCACGTTCTGGAAGTTCAGTTGAAGCTGATGGAGACCTTAAGAATATAAGGAACTCATATGTCGAGCTTTGAAATTAAACCTAGGCGTTTCAAATGACCATGAGCCGTTGAATTCCATAAATTTAATCTTTAAGCGATCTCACGAGTTGTTATTCGCCGGTTTGCATCAATTAATGATTTATTGTGTCTTCATCAGCTTCAAAAAACCTTCCAGAACATGGTGCATCTTCAAGATAAAAATTTCCAATTGAAATATTGCGAACCAGTTTGGGCACTGACGTTCTCTCACTACATCTTCTCGATACACATCGGATGATTTTTTTTCTTGCCTGAACAGCATTTTTACCTTTTTGATAGTACAGTAAAATATGCCGTAAATGCTGATTTTCATATTTGAAAGGGTATCAACCAAAAACTACTACATAGAATCAATCGAACGTTTTCATGCCTTGCTGGATCAGCTGTCAAAATACGTATATAGCGATTATGCGGCTTAAGTGTGAAAAAATACAATTAAGCCCTATGTTGGGAAAAAACGAAATTACTTTCCGAACAACACAATAATAGTCTAAAATAAAAACTATATTTGAGCTAATTTTGGATGTATTTATGTTTCAAATATGACGTGGAGAATGAATTATTTATTGAATGCGAAATCATTTTTGAAAATAAAGTCTTACGAGTATAATATGAGAAATTTCCTTCATTGTTATCAAACGTTATAGAAAGATAATTAAAGAATGGGGTCTGTTGCATATTTATCGCGAAAATAATGTAACAGATAGCGGGAAACATGGCAACCATTTTTCTCAGCCTGTTACATAAAAAAAGAAAGAAAAAAAATACCCAACAGTCTGCGGAGGTAGTTACATCTTTCTAAAAACAGATTTTCGATTGCAGTATAAGCAGATGTATAAGTAAGCGGAAATTGCTGATTTTCAAGTTCAAGTCAAATGTAACTTACCTACTACCCGCGCGATACAAAAACATTTCTTGTTTTTTTATTTTCCTAACCCTTCGAGCAGAAAGACCAAATTGAAATACACCGTAAGACCATCTGGCTTGTATGTGTCTGTGTTCCGGTTTGGGAATACTTAATAATCTTCCATATCTGTTTGTGAATTCGTGATATCCATTATGTACGTAGTTTGTTTAAAAATCTTTTCTCGTACAAAGTGTATTGGGGGAAGGGCTTATTTTTACCCCTTCCTTTCAAGAGATAAGAAGCAGAAAACACAATGTGGGTTTCCGATGGTAAAATGCTTTTCTATTTTAAATAACGGTCCCAATCTGGAAATTTTCGAGTTTTACTAAAACATTAAATTTATATCCTTGTTAGCAGCGATATTAATACTCAAAGATTTTTAAGCTGGCATGTCCTGTGAATTTTCCAGTAAGTTAATAGTTATAATTCCAGCTAGTTGTTTTTAATTCTTACTAGTCTACTAGAAACTAGTTCCTACTAGTTTTAACAAAATAAGTGTTTTCAGAAATTTCTTAAAAAAATCGAACATGATTAGGAACTTCATAATCGGTGTAAATATGGAAAGAGTATGTGTAAAATGCAAAGCATACAGACCCTTCTAAAACCTCAAAAATACGCTTCTATGAGAAATTATTGTTTATATTGTTGCTTACGTACGTGTTCGTAACGGACTGAATGCACAAGTCGTTAAAAAGTTAATAAAATTTATTCTTTTCACAAGAAATAAAACAAAACGCTGAAATATTTCCTCAGAGATATTCGTACAATATCACAATATCTCACAGTAGTTATATTTTGAACTACTAGAACGTTAAAGAGAACTCAATTCAAAACAGAGAAACTAATTCGATCTCACAGCAAATTCGTTACAATCAATAACAGCACTAAGTAAACAACAATTCGCTTAAAACAACTACAACTGAGCTGAGACGTTTTCATCCGGCTTTTATAAGCTTTTTAAAAATCAAGCACGAGAATATTCTCGTAAAATCTATTTTTCTCGATTATTCTGGATAGCAAAACAGTACAATTACGAAATATCTATTTATTGAATATGAAATGCACGAGCTCTTGTATTTTTACTTTTCCGGCGTAGTTTCTCTTAAAGTTCGCCACGCGCTGCATTGAACAGGAAACTAAAACAATTTTAATTACAATTCTAGATAAATAGCTAAATAAATACAAAATCTGTAACAATATTCTTTAAATATTTAAAATAAAGGGAAAAAATTTGTAGGATTTTTTATTGATTAATCATTTCTTAAAATCTGAAATGCGTTTTAGCTTCTTCATTCCCTGGGCCTAACTATGATACAAATTATTTCGTGTGTCCTTAAGCCTAGGGTTTGAACGTTTTAAAGCTTCTGCCAGCCTCGTTTTGCAGTTACTTACTCTGACCAGTTGTGCCAAAGTTATTCCAGCTCTCACTTCTTGCTAGCCAATGTTTAAATATACGCCGTTTATTTTGATTCATCTTAAATAGTCTATTTTGAATAAAGCCTCAGACTAGGTTACCCACATTGAAATTATTTCATCTTATGTTGTGTTAAATATTCGCAAGTAGCGGAGGCTCGCCTGTAGCACAAGTAGTACCTCCTATTCATTCAAGAGTTAAATCATAAGGCTATTCATCATATCACTATCTTAAAGCTGGAAAAAAACTGGCATGTCATTTCAGAAGTAGTCCGATTTTGTGTCAAAATACTTATATTATATTAAACAATGCTGCATACAAATCTAATATATATCCTAAGTCGCGCTTTCGAGACATGAAAAAACGCAATTTGAATTCCGTCAATCGGCCCTCTAGAACGGAAGATATAAAACTCTCCCATTTTTTTCGTAGTTTACATACATTCAATAACCTATATTAATTTATTCTTTTTTGCAATAAATAGTACTTGAGGTTTTACATTCGGAGGTGAGGGGCAGTAATTTTAGAACTGATCTAAAACACATCATATCAACATGCAATGATTTATAGATTCATCGAGATAGAATTCTCTTTACAATTTATATTGCAAAATTATGATGATTCATTATTTAAAATTGAATTCTCTTATTCAAAAGAGAAGTTTGCATTAATAACTGATGTTATATTTACAATCTCAAAGATTTCATATAACATTTTCTCCTCTGTAAGCTACATAAAAAGAAGGTGGAATATGTACATAAATTACTTCTGTATATAAATTCTTCAAAATTATACCCTTTCCAATAGCCGTTTTGTGAACTAACTTGCACAAGAATTCATATATGAATTCGACCTTATAGAGCTTTATCTACGCATCTAAATGACAGATATTTTTGAATCAAGAACTAAACTATTTTTTTAAAAGACAGTATATTAAATGAAATAAAATTAAGTATAATAACTAAAAAAACTGGTTAACTAAAAATCACTAGATCTTTCAAAAATTTATAAAATACGAATGAGTTGCTAGACAAATCTGTGGTTTACAGTAAAATTTTTATTCATATTCTTTATAGTAAATACTCAAAAACACTCCTGCCAAACTGGCACATATACTATTTCAATTCAAATATCTTTTGATTTATCTATGTCTAAAACACTCTTAGTTCCATTCAGTCCTTTATAAGCAAAGTGCTTGTAAACAGATCTAAGAAACCCACGCTTTCTTTAAATGCCTGTTTCATTCTGCTGTTAAACATCGACTGTACATTTCCATTTCAGTGCTGTACATTTTCAGAGAAGCCGCCCAGATGGAAAAGCTGTTAGTGACTCTGACTGCCGTGCCGAAGTGCCCGGGTTCGAATCTCGGAGAAGGCACGGATGTAAATTGTCTGGTCCCTTTGTAGAGGCAACGATGGCCATCTGTGAAATGCCTCCATAATAAAGTGTCCAACTTCTGTAATGGCTAGTGATCATCTTTGGCGGAAAAATTCAAAGAAGGAAATGATTTTCACGAATAGTTGCAGCAGTGACAGAATATGTTGACAAAGTCATTTCCGCGTCGATGGTAGTCTTGTACACTAGGGCGGAGCGAAAAAGCCCCCTTTTTTTTAATTCATATTGCTGAGACATTATGTGGTTCCAAATGAGCTCGAACAAATTGTGTTCAAATTTCAGCCCCAAATATTGACATCTTGAAGTTCTACACCTCAAGTGATTTTCATGAATTGCTTTGTCAAAAATGCCATTATTGAGGCCAAAAATTGCTTTCCACACCAAAATATGAATATTAATGCCAAAATATGCAATTAGACGGCAGAACGGTTCTAATCTGACTATTGGTTCTAGCTTGGGGTAAGAAATCACGTGGTTTTTTCAATGATCTTTCAAGGATTTTTTATTATTAAGTAGTTGGTTGTTCGGTGTATTTTGTCAATCCTTCTTTATCAGTCATTATGTTAGATTAGGATGACGTCAACTGGATGTGCATCTTTTTGTAATGTTTCTGGAACTCCAGTACAGCTTAAAGAGACAGCTTTCCCCACATATGCTGATGTAATGAAGCATTTCCTTTCGGTCAGAAATGAATTATTGTGGAAAGAGAATAAGAAAGACCCGTCAGTCAAGGACATTACCGAAATTGTTCCAAGAATTCGAATTTCAAGAACATTTCAAGAATTTGGTTGAAAAGCTCCAGTCAACAAGACAAGAAGTAAGTCGTCTTATAAGAAATTACAATGAAACGTACAAAAACTTAAAAAGAATAGCAAAATATAGGAAAGGGGCTAGTAAAATTAAGAATGACTTCTTCGATTATGCAAACGGTACTTTCATATTTCTGCGCGCAAATGTTTGAATTATGAACAATGTAAACGTTCTGTGAAGATTCCAAGCATGGAGCAAAATTTCTTAACAGACCAACAGCATGAAAGTAAAATGGCCATTGGGTCTGCCGACGTTTCTGAAAGAAGAAATTTGCAATGTATAACAGAAAGATAACAAAGAAGGGAAAATCAGAAATCTAAAGCAAGGGCATTTAAAGATAGCGCATATTTGTCTATGAAAATTATAGACTTAGAAGCGAACGCTATCTTAGTGTCTGATTCAGAAGACATCCCTAAAGATGATGACAGCGATTACGTTAGTCAAGAAGCGAAACGTCTGAAAGCAACTGATTCTCAAATTCCCTCAATCTCCAAGACATGCCAAATGCGAATACTTCTGCCAAATTTAGCTGCTGCTTGTGATAGAATATACTATACGTCAGCTGCTGTCATTGCATCCTCTATATTTCAGGATCTGGGAATTGTATGTAGAGATACTCAGCTAAAGTTATTGACAGGATTAAGCTGTGGAGACAGCGTCTTGAGGTACGATCCCACCTTACCAATAATACAGTCTTTGTATGACATCTGCTTTGATGGAGGAAGGACAAAATTATAGTGTATGAGAAAGAAGGGGAATATTTTCTACAGGACTATTGCTGAGGAATAGCATATTGTTCTTTTGTCAGAACCTGGTCATGTTTATATATGACATGTAACTCCGGATACTGCGTTCAATGAGGATATTACATAAAACATCATCAACATTGTTACACAGAAAAGAGCACACCAGTGAACTTTCCAAACTGGTTGCTGTTGGGCGTGATGGAACGAGCGTCAATACTGGGAAGAAAAATGGTGCAATTAGTCTTCTTGAAATCTTTGTTACTCTTAAACTGCATTGGTTTGTATGCTTCTTGCACACCAGTGAATTGCGCCTTCTTCATCTTTTCCGAATGATTCATGGAAATACATCCCGTCCATAGCAGTTTTCTGAAAAAAAGAATAGGAATATCTCTGATCTGAAATCCTTCCCGTGACAGGTTATATCCCAAATTGACAAAAAAGGCTTCAGTACTGACCAAAAATACCTCCTTGATATTTTTAAGGCAGTATCCTCGGGGAGTGCCCTTCAGACCTAGCGAACCGGAGTACTGGGAAGATGGCTCACTACGGCCAACAGAAATCTTCGCCTTTATGTATCAACCGCCGAACCAACACACGACTTGAAACTACTAGCCGAATATGTATAAAAGTTTATGTGCCACCCTGGTTTGAAATAAAGAAAATCTCGAGAGCAAAACACGGAGCCCGTCATGTTCATGGAGTGATTAAGAAAAGATCATTCTTGCCAGAAAATGTTAAGACAATCGTTCACGAAGTTATTCAGAAGAACTCTTATTTTGCTCATGCTGGAAGATGAACGAGCACATATTCGAGAACTTGGCCTGAGAAGAATACTGAGAGCAAGAAAAACTGACTGGAAGGGGAAATTACGACAATTTTTGTGCTCCCCAACATGAATTTCAAAGCAGAACAGTATTTTGTGATGATTCGCTGTGACAATCCCTTGGAACCACCGTCTACCTTGAACCTCAGTGACGAAGATATAAAATTGATTAAAAGCAGATCACAGTATGAAATGGAGAAGCTCTCTTACCATTCTAAAGTAGTAGAGATGTATGTAAGACTGGTGACAGAAGCGTTATTGGCAACATGTGGTGCAGACAGGGCCGTTCCTAGGCCATTGGCTGCCCGCGTACTTTCCTAAGATTGCAGCCCCAAATTAAAAAAAAAGTATTCAATGATTAATAAAATTTTTATTTCATACCCACTAAATGCTTACATGTGAAAAACTGTATAAAAAGTACTTACACATGACAAGTACTTACAATGAAGTTAATGAATTTAAAATATTTAGTCGTGGTGTCGCGAGAGTCCGCCCGCCTCTGATTTTCGCCTTCCGCTTATATTTACGCGTTGCATCCCCGCTAAGAACGGTCTTCGGTTCAAAAGCCAGGGATGGATTCATACGCAGTAGAATAAAGTCCCGGAACGAACTTACAAAGTTCGACACCAAGATGGATTTCTTCGGTTCTCTTGTGGAATCTGAAGAATGACAAGTGCTTAAGCTGAAGCTTTTTAATGGCATTTTTTTACCAATTATAACCGTATGTTGAGTCATGAAACAAAAATCATTAGAACATATTGTTAAAAAATACTTTGATGTTTTCATTAACGTTGATTTTTTTTTATTTACCTCACGTGGAACCTAAAGATGACGAGATATTGAGCTGGAATTTTTTTACTGTGTTTTTTTCATCGAACAGAACCATTTGTGGGGTCAGAAAATAATAAAATTTGGAAAAAAAAATTTGCCTTTTTCACTCCACCCTATTAGGTTCTTCAGCTGTCCATTCAGAAAGAAATCGTGATAATGTGAACAACAATCACGGCTGCCAGTCGACAGGTCCATCCCATAACAATCTATTAATCTTCACCGCTAAAACACCATTTAAATAATTCCAAACATCAGTGCTGCTGGGGCCTTATTATGTTGAAAGTACATTCGATTGCTAGCTGACACAAATATATCTTACAGAAATTCTGCCAAGGTTTGTTCCGACTATATGTAATAACCCCGCAAACCGAATTGAGGTAACAACTGATATGATAGAATCAAAACGCCGTTGAAGATACTTCTCTGAATATTTGACAGCGAATCGTTGCTAATAAGCATATGGGCGTGTGAAGCATGAATTGCTGGGAGCCAAAGTATGGGCTTTGTGATGTTAAACACATTAATATGTAATAAGTTAATAATGTGAGGATAAGCAAAGTGCTCATATTACATTAACTAGTAAGCTCTAGATTCTTTAGCGAATCGAATAATGCTTAAATTAAAATGACCAATCAACAACGTCGTGGCTAACGTTCAATCCTTGTTTTCAGTCTTTAATAATCTGTCTCGAATAACTATTTTGATTGCTTATTGTTGATGCTAACTCATCGAGGACACGGAGAGAACTGAAATCTTTTGACTCTTCAATGATATCTCTCAGAATGTTTTTGAGTAATTTCATTTTCGAAAACTTTATTTGTAAAGGTAAATATTGATCGGCTGAGTACGTACCAGCCACATATATTTTGTTTTAAATCGTCGCCCTTCTTTTTTTCTTCACCATTCTGAATCATATTAACTTAGCTGCTGATTTCAGTGCTAACGCTGGAAATAATTACTAAAGTAATAATAAGTAAACTAAAGTAAACAAGTGATGGCCTAAAGCTCATTCATCTCACAATATCTTAAAACTAACATTAAAACAATTCTCAGAATGCAAATCATGAAATTAGATCATAATGTTAAGGCTTATAACATCCTATTAACCGTATTATTGGAATAATAAAATTCACAATTTTAAATGTATAAAAATGACATCTTACTTGTTTTTCCAGTGTTTTCAAATACTAAGTTAGGGTTTTCTTGTTTTAACAGTTCGTATAAGTTATGTGAATAAATATGCCAGAAGAGGGGAAAAAAATTACCCAAAAACATTGAAGATTTTTTTTTTCAACTCTAAGCACTAACATTTTTTTGCAGGTGAAGATATCCGGATATCGTTTATCAATTTACATTCCAAACATTGACAAAATAGCGAATATTAAAAAAAATATGACATTACTTAAACCTCTTCAAACATAAACGTTGATCAGCTGAACGCGTTCTCTCCACACTCTTTTTTCTCTTAGCATTTCTAATACAAGATTGTAGTATGAGTACTGTATAGCAATTTTTTTTGGTTAAAATGATGATAATTTTAACCAAAAAAAATTGCATTAATTAAATAAAATTAGAATAAAAGCATTAAATTTTTTTAATTGATTAAAATAAACATAAATTACACTGAAAAATGTATTTAATGTACTGTTAATGTATAGGGTTCTGCTATGTCTATAAGCTTGTCTTAATGTCCTGCAGACTCTACGCGACTATAGAGAGAGTTAATTTAACCCTTGAATGAAAAGAAGATACACTGCCCCCCCCTGCAAAAAAAGTTCTTATATTTCCCGTTTTACTGTACCGATTGACGAAATTAAACTTGCATTTTTCATGTCTCGAAAGCGCCACGTAGGATGTATATTAGATTTATATATAGCATTGTTCTAACATAAGTATTCTGACACAAAAACGGACTTTTTCTGAAATGACATGCCAATTTTTCCCCATATTTCAATTCTACGAGCCAATTTATGCCTAAACACTAAATGTTGTAAATTTATGAAGAAATTTTCGGAGAAATTTAAAAATTTATCTTAGCGAATGTTTTTCAGTTTGAGCCAAGAATAATTCACTCGGCGAAATTCTTAATTTATAGCAACGTACTTACTTTCTTTTTTTAGTGCAAAGGGGCTTTTTCCCTGAAGGACTATTGTTTTCGTTTTGCGATTTTGCATCGGAAACATTAAAAGTCTGTATCACTTTTCAAACTGTTGCCACAAAATATTGCAGCCCTGTATTATATTTAAAGAAATTAAATAATGAAGAATGTGCATAAATGTATTTATGTTTCTCGCATTGTCATAAAACGACGGTACCTAAAGCCATCGAATTTTGAATGCCGTAATCCTGCTGCGAATATAGGCATCTGGAAGCCCAAATTTGAAATTTGGAATTTGTTTTATTAAAGATTTCATATTTTGTAAAACTTTAACGAATTTTTGATTAACAAACTCAAGGATTTCAAAGCGGACAATGGCAACGTTGTACAGAAAAAAACATTTTTATCTGCAGCGCGTGAGACTGTGTGTAGGAAATTCTAAAGATATGCTCAGTTTAAAATTATTTTGCGATATTGTTCTTTAACTGAATTTTATGGTTTAAATGCGAAGAACATGATATTCAATAAATAAAAGTAACATACAAAATGTTTAAAAAACGCCCCTTTGGACGTAATTTAAAATCT